>VYZU01005131.1:0-59588 GCA_013401355.1 Ceyx cyanopectus
AAAGACAGTCTTTTAGTAAGAAGTGGTTTGGGATGGCTCCAAGAAATTATTTTTTTTAGTTTTTTTTTTTACTTCAGAAGTTTTTGCTAGCCAGGAGATGAAATCATCTGGCACATGAAGTATGCAGGGGGACTGTGTAGAGGTGTAGCAGCATTCCTATAGTCTTGTGAAGAGAGAGAAAGAGGAGAAGGTCAAGTAATCTGTATAAGGAGATGGAACTAATTATGGATACGTGCACAGAAACCAGCAAGTCNTTTTATGCATTAAATGTTAGATTAGATAATTCTGTGTGTGTATGTATATATATATATATAATATATATAGCTAGGATATTTTCAGAGTTGTAGAATCCTTCAGGGGAAGGATGAGCCATGCAATAGGTATCAGCATCATATGACTGCTTATCATGGAGACAGACACCAAAGAAGCAGCAGAAACTGGCATTGAAATAAGATAATGGATAATGATGATGAACATTGGATGAATCCTTATTTACTGGGGGTGAAACAAAGTATGACAGAGGAGATGTTTGTTCAGATACTTCTGAAGCAATCTGAAGTACATTTCTGGTACGTTTTACAGTCCTTGGCCAAGTGGTTTTTCAAGATACCTGATAATTAAGAAATACTATAGACAAAATGAATACATAAAAAGTTGTACTAGGAAGGCTGTACATGAGGCTACTGAGACTGTAAATTCATTGTTTGCTTCTTCTATGAAATGGCAATAATCTTTTAAATACTCCTGCATATTTTGTGGGAAATGTGCATGGTTTCACCTGGGCATGTCAGCTGAGACACATTCAAATAGATTTCACTTCTGTGCAATGCTAAAATGTTCAGTCTGTGGCATGTGTTAGAGTAATTTTGGTCAAAGGGGCTGAAGTCTGGCTTGCAGTTGGGTGATGCTGTCATCAGTCCAAAGAGACTACTGAGCAGGCCCTGGGTATCCTAGAACATCTAATGGATGTTCTCTGGGTGCTGCTGCTCAGTAAGATAGTCTTGGTTTTCCCTTCTTGTGTTCGGTGCTGCTGTTACTCCCTACCCTCCTGCTGTAGATTTCCCTGTTAATAGGGTCCAGAAGCCAAGCATTTGTTGGAAAAGCCCAGTGGAGTCATATTTCTCATCTGTCCAGGATGAGAGGATTTTCTACTCCAGATAAATCCCGTCTGCCACTTCTTCTGTAGGTTGTCAAAACACAGGGAAAATTAAGCCAAATATCTGCTTCTACCATTACCCCTCTTGTGCTACAAAGGAGTTTGGAGTATTGCAAAAAATAAAGCAGTTTATTCTTCCTTTATGAAGATGAGATGCTTTTTCTTTGGACTGCAGATATAAAGGCAAGAATGGGATCTTGCTAGATTGTTTAAGTTAATATTGATAAATAAGATTTGCTTTTCTCACAGTCCAGGACATTCTAGCACTTCGTGTCATTTTTTTTTTTAGGAGCTGGCATAGCTAATACTGCAGATAGTGCAAACTCACTTCTCCTTCCCTTTTAGAAATGGAACTAAAAAAAAGAGTAAAAAAACTAAAAAGTTAAAAACATTGAAGTTTGAAAGATAAATCAACAAACAGTTTGTATTTCAGTGTACAGAGGGTCTGCTCCAATTTCTGTTAAAGAAAAGAGAGTGGACACAGTCCCTTGATCTAGTAATTGCCTTTGGGACATTGACTGAAGTCCCTGGAGTTTTGTCTTGAGACTTCATTTAAAATTGCCTTGAAAAATAAAAGGAAAATACTCAGACCACAACACACACACCCTGCCAGGTCTTCTGCTTGGATTCCAAACCTTACTTCATTTTTTGGTTTATTTTGCTTTTCATGTAAAATCTATGAAATATCAATAATAATGGCACACTTAATGACACGATTATATTTATGTCATTGAATTTTTTATTGCCACAATGTTATCCCAGTTACTGGCTTACTGGTTATTTTCATTGATGATTATGCTGTTCTCAGCTCACATCTTCACAGGGGAAGGCCTTTAGAAAGCATCTAAGCACATCCTTTTCTGAACATAGAGGCATCACTTCAGATGTCTATAGGTTTACTAATGGTCCACAGTTGCCTGCAGTCATTTGCATTACACAGACTGGATTTAGCCTTTCCCAGAGGTTTTTAGGTAAGTCACAGCAGCTCTGTGGTGTGAAAGACAGTCTTTTAGTAAGAAGTGGTTTGGGATGGCTCCAAGAAATTATTTTTTTTAGTTTTTTTTTTTACTTCAGAAGTTTTTGCTAGCCAGGAGATGAAATCATCTGGCACATGAAGTATGCAGGGGGACTGTGTAGAGGTGTAGCAGCATTCCTATAGTCTTGTGAAGAGAGAGAAAGAGGAGAAGGTCAAGTAATCTGTATAAGGAGATGGAACTAATTATGGATACGTGCACAGAAACCAGCAAGTCTTAGAAATCATTTCAGATTAATAGTTACTGTTCCTCTGACTTTGTTACAGGCACCAACCAACCTGCCCATGAAAGATGGATGGTGCTGGGTTTTGTGGCTTGATAGTCAGATAAGATCCAGAGTAAATATTTCTCTTATTCTACCAGGATTTTTGAGATCCCTTTTTAAAAAATTTCTTCTATCCATCTGGAAACTTCCTGAGCATTTAAAAATACTTGGGCCTTTTCCAATCATGACTGAACTGCACTTAGTGCTCTGAAATCCTTCTCTGTATTGACTGCAGAGTCCTCATCTTTCAGGGCTGGCCTGAAAGCACAAGAGCAAATGTGCCCCCAGCCTACAGCACAGTCAGGCCATGCCACGAGCCACACCAGACACCAGAATGAATTCGTGGGATGGAGACAGGTTCACCCATGTGAATATTGGTGCAAAAAGGTGTCAGGCACCAACCACCAGGCCAATCTGTATTTTCATGACATCATCCAACTCCTGCGCTCTTAATATGGTGCAGGTCTGATTTATAGCAGCAATTTTCACAGGGCTTTTTTGAGCTCTGTGCCATTTTAAAAGGTTTGGTCTCTAGGAGCAGCATAATGAAATCACTAATATGATCAGAAAATCTCTAACAAGATAAAGAGAATTCTCATTCTTCTTGCTGTCGCTGGCAGTGTTGGAAATGTTTTTGTTGCCCTCCTCATCAACCTGCTCTCATCTCACAGGGGGTACATTTGGCAGCTGCAAAAGCCATGTGCCAAGTCAGAGAGTGCATTTGTCATGTGTTAGTAGCTGGGTCTAGTGCTGACTGCGTGTGAGCCCAGACACTCATTTATGTAAATCACGTGTGATTTGTGAGGAATTTAGTCACTGTTGCATGCTCAAGACCACAGTTTTTCACAAAATCCCTCACCAGCTCAACTTACAAGGTCGTGTGAGAGCAGTTAATCATGGGAAGAGATTGTTTCTGATGCTAACATTTAAGCAGAAACGTGCAGCTGAGTCTTGATAGGTACCAATGCCCCTTACTTAGCTACCAATGCCCCTTTCACAGTTTCCTTGAACATGGAGGTTTTGTTCTGGCATGAACTTGAAACTGACATTTATTTTGGTGCTCCAGCTCAAATGCCAAGGAAGACAAAGAGCAAAAAGAACACGACAAAGACAAAATACAAAATTACTCCTCACATCTTTGCATCCTAAAGAGATGTTGATCTCTTATGTTGATGGGACTCACTAAGACTGTCCTCCCACCCCTCAAGAGTCATCCTGGGACACAGAGCTGTGTTAGGAACCATCTCCTGGGAAAACTGCTTTGGGAAGTACAGAGTTGAGATTCCAATCCAGTTTGGATTGAAACCTCTGGCTTGCAGGGACCATGGTTCTGGAGGTAGTGTGACTTGGTGGTGGAGAGAAATCCCTGGAGGATACTACAGTAGGGAATAAAGAGTAGCTGAGAGAACTGCTGCTCAACTACTAGCTATGTGCTAGGCAGAGGGAAGGTGTTTTAATTAGTGATTTAATTAGTACAACTTCATAGAGAATTACTTGCTTCTTGAGGCATCTTTTGAGTAAATCCCATTCTAGTTACTCTCTGCCTCTTTCATGGGATATGCAATTGCAGAATTGTGCTGTTTTGTTTAAATCTTTTCAGAGTAAATTCTGTCAGTCTTAATACTGAGTACCTGTAATCCCCAGAAACTTTGGACTTGCTTTTAAAAGGTGTCAAGAACTTGCAGGGGGTGTGCTGGGAAATGAGGGGGGAGGTTTGTGCCCAGTTTGTGATTTCCCTCCATATTTCACACTATTTTTTTGCTATGGCAAAAGAGAAAATAGGAAGTGGGAGAGGAATCTGAAGGGAGGATGACTGGAAGTGACATTCAGAAAAATCTACCTGGATAGCAGAAGACTGAACCCAAACTGACTCTTGTCACTTTTTGTCAGCTTTGGAAAGGAAATTAGAACCTTACCTCACTGACCATACTTTTAGTATCTTCTTTAAAAGGTTCTCAGTCACCTTTTCACTAACCTGTTTCAGCTCCTAGTTCTGGATTCAGATGAGAATAGAATATTTTGTTTAAAAAAGTAAAAAAATAAATCTTCAAAGTCAAAGCAGCAGTTACATAATGTAATCACAAGCTTACAGCTAAAAAAACCCAACCTGTGCAGGGAGGTTTATTTTTAAAACATTATGAATTGTTGTCGTTCATCAAGCAGCATTGAGAGTATATTGAACACCTACAAAAGATCAAAGAAAATCCATATTCTGTCAATTCTGCATTTTTAGCTTAACTAGTACACCAACTAAACTATTCTTTGGCTTTTATTTGAATATGAAGTACAGTAATCAGTGCTCTAAAGCTAATCTGATTATGTGGTTTATTTCACAGAAGCCATTCTCTTTTTCACTGAAGATTGGCCAAAAACATCAGTTTCTTTTTCAGAACTTTAAACTTCAGGAATATTATCTATTAATTTTATGACTTGCATACTGCCCTTCTTTAAAAATATACAATACAGAAAACCCAAACAAATGATTTTCTCCTACTTGAAAGAAGCAGGATGCTGGGACTGTTAAATTACTGAAGAATTAGTAAAAGCCTAATCTTTTTTATGAGCAAATGTTGCAAAAAGCTGCAGGTATGGTAATTTCCTTCTATATTATTTTGGGGGCTTATGCTATTGAGCATAAAGGCAATGAAAATGCAAATGAATTACTAGAGTACTTAAGATATGCAGAACATGCAACTATTTTTTCAGAGGGAAATTTGCTTTCCTTTCTCAGCACACATCTGGTTTGTTTTGTTGTACATATTTTTGTTAAAAAATTTATAGAAAACACTGTTTAGTTTTTGAACATCACATTCATAAACCCAAAGTGTCTGCAGTTGTTGAATTTGTTGAAGTTCATCTTTTGGAAAATGGGGTTTTTCCAAGGCTCTTTAATATTCATAGTGCAACAGCAGCATGGCCAGACATTAAGAAGAGTATTTCATGGGATTGGCTCCAAATGGAGGGATATTTACCTCTGTGTTTCTTCCTGCTGCCCTTATCATGAGGAGCAGTAATTCCAACCTACTTGCTTTGTTAAAAAATATTAAAATAGTGCAGTGGTGCCACCTTTTATGTCATAAAATGTGGTTCACTTTTAACCCAATATATTCTACTGCTTGTATTGATTAACTTGATGTAAATTCAGGGTTTTAGTTATTGAATCCGTTCTTTTCTGAATCTATTAGTATGTTCTGAAGGTATTTTTTAGGTTAGGGTGTGTGGTTTTCCAGTTTTATAACTAGGTATTTCTTCTTAGATCAGCATTATTTCTGTCATGTTGAGCTTTCATGTTTCAGGGGCTGATGTGGAAAATATTCAAGGAAATCTTGTGACCTGTTTTATGCAAAATCAGCAAATAATAATCGTGATCCCTTTGGAATGTTTTGCTGTGGCCTTCCTGAATGAAGAAGTGTTTTGCTCTTTTCCATCCAAGAAGGAGCACATCTCTCAGTGAAGTGATGCCCTATTTTGAGGCAGATAATTTAATTTCATGATGGAATTTACCAGAGTACTTCCTCCTCCAGGTCACATTGCAGCTTTTTTTTTTTTTCCTACTCCTTCAGTGCTGTTTTAATGGAGGAAAGGATCCTCACTCTGCTTATCTTGTGTCCTGAGGTGCTACTGAAGAATCTAGTCCAAATAACCCTGAAATTTTACTTCCATTTTCTTACTCCGTGGTTCTGAAGGTTGCTCCACCTGGAATGGCTAAAATAGCTGCTTGCTGTGTGGCTCTGACTAGGAGTTACTGATAAAGCCTTAGGTTTCATACATGTAATGGGAATTTATCCCCCTATCTGCTTAGTATTTTGTGGGAGAAAACTGGGAAAGACTGTTCACTATCAGTGAACATGCAAATGAAGTTGATCTGGTTTTAAAGGCTCATGGTTGGCCTAACAGGGGTTAAAGTTTGGAGGAGGACAGCCAGAAATTTGATATATAAAAATTGAAATACTGGCACCCTATCCAGAATTTAGAAAATGAGAAAAATTAAAACATACCCAATATAAATGAAAAGAGAAGAGAAATTGGTGATTACTCATGTTGCCATCTGACGACTTTCACTCCCTGGAGCTCTGCCTCCGGGGTAATCTGCACCTGTGACACTGCTGAGGGTGCAGCTTGGTGGTGCCAAGCCCAGATCTGCCTGTCCCTGCAGGCGGCTCCCACCATTCCTCTCAGCTCTGACACCTCCAAGGTGACAGCACCCCCTCTACCTCCCACCCTGGGAACTGTGGAGCTGAAGCAAAGTGCTTTAGTTACCCCTTGGCATAAAAAAACCAAAGGAGATCAAGAAAAGTTTAAAGAAAACAAAAAGCACAAGCAGCATCTTTCTGAGTCTGGCCATCTCAGGGAGGTATCAACCCTCTTGTCCCTGCTCTCAAGCTTATCAGGGCTGCTTTATCATCTGTGGACACTGTCCTCTGTCATCCCTGAGAGTCATTTGTTATAGTGCCTTTCACATTCTTTGATCAAAGTTTCAGAGTGGAATCTTATCATTCTTTAGTCATGTCACACCACAGAAAATGTACTTCAGAAATAGCAGCGTGCTCTCTTGGCCGTGTGAGCCTCAGAAGCTGCAGCTGCCTGCCTGGGGAGGCAAGATGTGCCTGAGAAATATCATTTAAACAAACAGTGCAGAATAGACAACTTCACAGTGCTCATGGATTTCACAGCTGGAATTATTTTTCCCCCCTTTATTTATTTATTTATAACAGTTTGGATTATTCTGGGTTTTTATGTCTATAATAATGAGTAATTTCTGATATCTGTCCTTCCAAGAAATGTGTTTTGTTCTTGGCCATGGGTACTTCATAGAGGGTATTGAGGTGCTACCTCCTCAAATAATGCAAAATACAGGAACTGCCAAGCACAAGTGTAGCTCAGCTACTTTGGTATCCTTTTCTTTGGCAGTAGAGTGTGCCAGATGCTGCAGAAGAAAATCATTTGTTCCAAACTTCATCTGGGAACAAGCTCATGCCCTGAAGTTCATCGTTTTCCCAACATGTGCCCTTTGAAATGTCACATTTGCTTTTTCCACTTACAGTTTTAGAGTTGTGTCAGCTCTGTAAATCATTTTCGCTCATTGGAGTTTCAGTTTGTTGGGGATTTTTTAATAGCATGTGTTTTTCATAGTTTGCACCCTTGATAACCTTGAATACTTTCTGTTAGTTTTTAAAGTGGTTGGTGTCTTAGCAGTGATAGTTCCTACAACAGAGGTCAAGCTTTTACAGTGAGTGTTTCTCTTTTGTGCACACAGCACTTAACATGAAGAAGCTTTTCTGTATTCTGACATGTTTCTGTGTTCAGAAGTATGGAGGGCCAAAGACATTTCATGGTAGAAAAGCCTTTCAGCATGTCTGCTGTTTATTTAGACAAAGTGCTTTTACTTCCAAAGAATTTGCACTTCTTGCATTTTACCCAAAATCCATGTGAATATTTTACAGTAAATGCAGTTTCTCAAGTTACTTTTGCACTGGTGAAATTATAATTTCCTCTTTATATTTCATTTCAATGCCACAATTGCAAGAGGAATGTTGACCAGAAGCAACCAAGGAAGATGAATCAACCCAGCTGAGTTCAAGTTTATCACCCTCTCAAGTGTCTGTGTCTTGCCATTGCTAGGAAAGGAGTCAGGGAGCCCTTGTTGAGTATGAAATGTAGAGTGATAAGGCTGCTCAAGTGTCCAGTGCTTTGGTCGTCAAAATTATTTTATCATTTCATTGTTTTATGATTTTATCATTTCATTTATTCAGTTTATTTATTATAAACTGAATAAAACGTGTGAAAACAACAAGAATTCAGCGTTGCTAGGAGACCCTGCATGGCAGATTTCACCAAAGGGAAGTTTAGGGAAATTAGAAGCATTTGAGAGAACAGTCACCAGCTTGCATTTGTAGCAAATGCTATCAGATACTCTCTCAGTATAACATGATGAATAATAGAGATAAAAATAGGTGTGCTTAAAATTATCATTTGACTGCCTTATAAAAGTCAGGTCAGTTCCAGTCTGGCATACTGGTTCTATGGACAGTTGCTTCTGGACACCTGCATTTGTCAAAAATCTGTTGAGAAGTTTCAGTGCTTGCCCTGAGTCTCTTTTCTCCCTAGATTAAATATTGAGGAATAAAACAAAATATGTAAATATAGTATACCCAAAAGCAAAAAATTAATTTCCAACACAGATGGGTTTCAGGAGGTCTGCTGCCAAAGATTTTAAAATTCTTGTGCCAGGGGGCAATTTGCTTGTGATAGAAGAAACTCTATCCAATTACCCTTATGAAATTATGAGCCTTGCTCCCTAATCACCCATTTAATAGGGGATTTGAAATGAAGGTGCAAGCAATGGTTGTTGCTGATATTCTTCAGAGAGTGGTTTCCCTAGGTCTCCCAAATATGAGGAAAATAAGTAATAAGGATCATAACTTGACCAACATTACACTGCAGGTAAAAACCAGTGACAGGGTGGTTTGTTTTGTTGGGGTTTTTTTTATGTATATATGCTATACAGTAATTTCCAATTCTCCTTTGCAGACCAGATGATACTGTAAGGAGTGTTTTGCTCCATCACAGACTCCTCTGGATCTGCTGACTGAAGTCAGTCCAGTTTGACACCAGACTTCGTGGCAGTCAGGGAACGGTGGCAAAGCAGCAGAAGTGTTCCCACAGCTAAAGGTGTTTGGTGGGTACAGGAATAACAGATGATATACTTTGGGTCTTCCCTCAGTGAAATGATTCTTGCTTGGCTTCTCTGTTGCTTATCTGTATCAAACTCAGGATATTTCCATGCAGGAAGAGGTTCATCCTAAGTGAATTCTGGCAGCAGATGTGTGAGTGAGGCTGGCCTTCATTCCCTAACTCTGTGCCTCGTAGCTCAACATCTCTGCTGCTACTGAGCTTTTCAGTGCTTGGAGCCTGACATTGAAACTCCATTTTTAAAAGTAATGTCCTTCTATTGAAAAACCATAAATATGGAATATCATTGTGTAGTGTAAAAAAAGTTTTCATATTGATTTCTTTGGAGGAATCATAAATTGCCCACACTACAGCTTTGTACAGACTTGAGAAAGGCACAGAGCAACATTAGCTCTGGAGAAGGTTCTTGTCAAGCTGTCATCAACACTAAGCCCCAGAGCTGCAGCTGATACTTCCCTGCCTCCTCCTCTTAGAGAAGGAGAAACATCACTGAGGGATATCTTCTGTGCCCCAGTAGCACCTCTGACTTTGAATCCTGCAGGGGCCTGATCAAACTAATTAGGCTTCCTCCAATTCTGCCTTTCTATCAGGCATTGTCATTCAGCACGAGTCTCGTAGGAAACTTGTGACTGTTAATTAGCAAAACAATGTGGTATCAGAAAGAACAACAGTGAGGGAGAAAAAGGAACGGAACTGGAAGCAGGAAAAAAAAGCACAGAAGAGGGACAGAAATCCAACACATGAGAGGACAGGTGAAAGGACAAGTGGGATGCAGAGCAGTGACCAGTTGAATGAGACCCAAAGAGTTTTGTTGTTCAAGGAAAGAATTCTGGGGCAGAAATGAGGGAAGAGATGGTATTACACAGATGGCCTGAATGAGCTCAGAAGATTTCAAGTACATTAGTTGGAATAGTTTATTATTAATCTTTGTCAGGCAGTTTTCCACAATAAGGTTACTCTGCCTTATGTTGCTGGAATGATGTTTGATTGTGCTGCTTGCTTTAATAAACTGCAGAAAAATGGAATGGGAAGCAGACCTAAAAGTACAACATACATAAAAGTTTCCCATTGTATAGTGTGTCACATGTAGGCCTTACATACCTCATATATATGAGATTTCTGTATTTGTTTAAAGCAAAAATGATTTAGTTTGGAATTTTATTCCCTCCTTCCTCCCACGTTCCTCCTGCTCTGGTTTAATTTCATAGAGAAGGTCTCCCACGTCTTTAATATTGATCATTGATGGAAAAATAAATGTGATGGATAGATAAAATTAAAATGGCTGGTGAGTGTCAGAGCTCAGACAGTTGTCTCAGACAAGCATTAAAATATTGAGAAGGAAATCTTCTCTTTTATTAAACTCTCATAGGATACAGATGATCCTGAGTATGTATTGGAGCCTTTCAAGTCTACGACAGTGCTGCAGAAACCAATGAGAACTGGTTATTCCACACTTAGCTTAAAGATTGATTTCTTGCATGTTTCTTTACAGTTCCATTTGTCATTTCATTGAGTCTACTGGCAATATGATTTAAGAGTCTGACAAACATATTACCCTCTTAATAACAATTTCCTCAAATGTCTTTTTCAAGCCCCTCTCTGACAGGACTAGAACACCCAGTAAATCTTGTTTCATTGTGATTTTTCTTAATTCTCCTTCTAAACGTCATTCATTTATTTTTGTCTGAACCTAACGGCAGAATGTTTTGAAAGATGACTGGTGTGGTTATCTAAATAGAAAAAATGCCAATTTTAACTTCACTAGACTCACTAGGCTTCTGTCCAGGTGGTAGAAAGAAAATTTCCTTTAAACAGAAACAAAAGAATCTCAAGCCTATTTTAAATACTGAATGCCTGTAGCCACTCAAAAGG
Source organism: Ceyx cyanopectus (assembly GCA_013401355.1). Classification (NCBI taxonomy): domain Eukaryota; kingdom Metazoa; phylum Chordata; class Aves; order Coraciiformes; family Alcedinidae; genus Ceyx; species Ceyx cyanopectus. The sequence continues at coordinate 11,021 of VYZU01005131.1, forward strand.
CAAATTATCCACCCCATAAAATATGCTTGACTTAAATATTGTAAGATCTCAAAGAAAAGCATACTAATTGTGATCCAAAACTTTCTCTTGTTCCATTAACCATCTCTCTCCTCTTGATTTGGATTTTATTAATGTAAAATTTGAGCTGTGCTGAAGAAAAATGTTGAGACTTCTGGAGGTTACCCATTCTGTGAGTCTCCCACCTTCCAGCACAAGAACTGAGCAGCTCCAGCCCACATTGCTGTGAGGATTCAGGGCAGCTGGTGGTCTCTGTTAATCTGCCCTTGGCATAGCAAATGATTATGAAGTTCATATAGTAGTCTGTGGTTCAAAAAGGTTTTGCACCAAGAGAAAGTGGGTAGTCTTGCATAGCTCTCTTTGCTAATAAAATTGTCATTGGCTTGTGAAAGATTAAAGATCCCTCAGTCTGCAAAAGAACATTGTATTTTCCTATAAGGAATATGTTTTAAGTGGTGTGCAGAGAAGACTTGTCCTTTTTCATATAGTGATAATTATTTCATGAGTATCCTTATAACTATTTGTTGCAAGCATCAAATGAGACCTTAATTTTGACCTCCGAAGTATGCACTTGATAGCAGATATTTACAATATCAACTGCTAAAATTTAAGGAGATCAAAGCAGATGGCATCAGATTATTTCCTAAATTTTCATCTGCTAATTTGAAAAGATCTTCATTCAAGGCTTACTTGCATACAAAAAGCTGCTGGTGTACTGCAGCCAGCCCTTGTGACAGCTCTCCATGGATGCTGCTAGAAAGAGGCCATGCAGCTCAATAACCAGACCCTCTGGAGCACTGGTTCCCACCCCCTGCCTCTGAAGCGTAACGTGTCAGCGTTAGGGCAGAGTGAGGAGAGACACTCCCAGTCAGCCACAGAAGTGGTGTCATCTGCTCACAGGGGTAATGTGAGAAAGAATTATTTAATGCTCATAAAGCAGACAGAAAATTAAAAGTGCTATAGAGCTGCTGCCATTAAAAATCTTTACAATTTGACTTTGCAATTAGGTTACGTTATCCCAGTATTCCCCTTTTACTCACTATAGGAACATCTGGGGAATTCTGAAAATCCAGGAATGCAGCATTGGCATAATTACTTACAGATGTAATTAAGAAAAACAATACTGGTGATCTCTGATGATTACGAAGTCCCTCGTTACCGGAGCAACTGGAGTGTAGGACTGAAAATGTTGCATTTTAGGCTATGATTTTAGGTGTCACTTACAAATGATGTCACAAGATCTTCCACTTCAGGCCTGTCTGATTGCCTCACTGTAGGTGGGAGTGATCAGATCAGGAAATGTCTGCCTCGTTTAAAGCAGCTCTGAGACACCCTTTGACTTCACTACACAAAGATCCATCCCTAGCCAGGAGCCAAGAGCTGTATAGGGAGTACCTGTAATGGAAGAGAACTCTCTGATTAGAGCTGTGCAGAATATTTTCGGTGTAATTCAGAATCCTTATGTCATAAAGGAATGCACAACATCCTAAAAGATATTCCTGTATTGATACTAAAGCTTTGATCTCACTTATTACCTTTTATTTTCCCCTCGCTATTTTATTTCTAAGCAAAACTTGGAATTCTGGTGGAAAAAGATCTTGGTGATTTTCACATCATTCAACCTTTAGTTTATTTCTGTGATCACTTGACCATGACTTTTTCTTATTTTACCCATTGCCCTGCAATTCACAGTTTTTCCAAGTGAATCTTTAGCTAAATCTTTACATGTTTCACTCCACCATCCCCAGTACAAAACCAGTAAATTCAAGATAACTGTGCCACATCTGCTTTGTGATCCAGTGCAGGTTGAAGACAGATCTGTGGGATTTGTAGATGTTGTGTGCTGTCCAAACAGGTGCCTGGGAATTCTCCTTTTTTTTTTTTAGGAATTGAGCTATACAATGAATTGTACAAGGACAAGTAGGTATCCTGTGAACACAAAGTTATTAACATTTCATAGCAAAGGTTTGGCTGGTGCCCTAAGTGGTGAAATACAAACTGAAAACTTAAATCCAACTTGAGGAGCCCAGGGTGTGGCAAGGAAGGCTGACCAAGCATGAATTCCTTCTGTATTTTTAGGAAGTCGTATTCATAGGGGATTTTGAGCCTTTTGGAGTAACTCTCTTGCTGTTTCTCTGGTATTGCCAGGCTGGGCACAGCCAGGGTGCTGGAACTCTGACAGCACCTTCCTCTTGCAGCAGTTTCCTTCTTTGCAAAATTTCTGTGCATATTTCTTGGGGGGGATGTTTCTCTGCACTGATCCAACTTCCAAAAGCTTCTAACGATTTATTTATCAGAGGTTGCCAGGCAGGATTAGGGGCTTGTTGTTTAGACCACAGCACAGCCTTCAGAGCTTGTTTGTGGCTGCCAACTGCCAGGAGATGTCTTGGAGAGCAGGAGCTGCCATGGAGCAGTGGGAAGGTAAAAAGGCTGCAGTGATGCTTTGTCGGGAGTGGGTGAGCAGTTTGGTTTTTAATGTGGAACTCCCTGTAATATCTTTGCTATTTACTGTGGTGGTGTGGACAGGGATGGGACTCATACATCTAAACACTGTCCACACACGTGTAATTACACTCCCAGGAACTTGTACTGTTACATGAATTAATTTAAACATTACAGAAACTACTGCCTGATAACATGCAGGTTCCCATGATAGTTTGAATATTAAATTGTGATGAGAATTCCTCAGGGAGACAGAGTGCTCTGTGCCACTCTGGCTGCATCTCCATTGGGTGCCCGGGGAGGGAAGGGCTCAGTGTTCTGTGGTGTGTGGCTTGGCTTTGCTGTGCAATGCTTCCAGAACCAGCAGCAAGTTCATTTAAGCCAGTCTCCATTTGAAACCTAGCTGGAGAGCTGTGCAGCTCAGTAATACTGAACCTAGATTGTTAGTGGCTTCTGGTTGTTGAATTTTTTCACTAAGTAGAGCCCGTGGAAAGCATCAGTGCTGCTGTGACAGCTGTAGAAGGCTAACCTCAGCTGAAGTGAAAACACTAAACACTGGAGAGCATCAACACTTTTTCATTGTGGGCTGAAACAGTCTTTGCTGTGCTTTATAAACAGACCTTTAAGGTTGTATTTAATGTGACCAAACGAGTAGATGTTTCTCAAGAAATGGTTTGTGATTTTGACCTCTGTATTTTGGCTTCCAGGCTCAGTTTGCTTGAGGAGCTTGTCATCCACCCACCACGTGCCAATTCTTTACTGTGACCTTTGGAAAACAACTTCAGAATCAGCAATAAGGTCAGGGTCTGTCAATAGCATAAGAAAGGCAAGATTTTTACAAGTTGCTGAGATTGATTGGTGGTTGCCTCACAGCAATGCACACATCAGCTCTGGTTTCTGTGGTGCAGATACAGTGGCTTTCTGCAGTGCTCTGCAAGCAAACCAGTCCAGCACAGCTAGGACACTGGGAATTGTCCTGATGCTCCTTGTGAAGTTGCATATTAAACAAGAAGAGATTAAGCATGTATATATAAAATTAATCCAGGAGCAGCCTGATATTCACAGGTGAACTTTCTGTGCACCCTTTGTGTTTTTACACATACATGTAAGCAGTCACATAAAGAGGCAAAAGCTAGAGGGAAAAATGTTCTTAATATTGTACAGTATGGTTTGTTATCTTCTGAATTATTTTTCAGTCTTTTAGCCGAGTGCTAAATAGTTCCATTTAGCATTTAACTTTAGTTTCTGTTTGCAGTTAACTTTTAGTTTGTTGCTGCACTGAAGCAGGGTGTCCCTGGTTTTCACAATGCATCCAGTAGTGATCTGATCAGCTCCACTTCTTGTGCTGTTTTGACAGTTTTAAATTCAGTCTTCCAAATACTTCATTTCCTCCTGAGCAACTTTGAACAATTATATTCACCCTTAAACAGATACTCTATGTTTACAAATTATTCTGCACAACTAAAAACTACCAACGTGAAATAACTGCAAAGTTATTTAAGATAAAACATAGATTTTCAATTTAAATAGTTCCATTTTTTTCTGCTGTGGAGGGAGGTGTGTGTCCATAGGCACAGCACAGGTGAAGGAAATAAGCATTTCATTAATAATTTATGAAGACATTATAAAGCATTTTTAATATGAGGTATGTGTAGAATATGTGACATGATCTTTATGAGGGGAAAGGATGGAAGTGGGGGCCACGGAGCACTGAAAACACAACTGCTCTGCATGATGGTCCCACTCCTTTGCACCTAGTGAGGGGTGGGAGTTTGTGCAGACCTACCCACCAATGTGTGCATTTTCCCCATAAAACACAAGTGAGCCTTGCCTTGGGTGGGCTGCAGAGACTGCAGCTCAGAGCACCCCGGAGTGAGACACCCTGGTTGAGATCCCAAAGCCTGAGCAGAACAGTCTGACCAGAGCAGCTTCCAAATGGATTGCCTTTGTGTTTGACCTCTGCTAACAGCTTAGCAGCTATTTAAAATCTCAGGGGATGCTACTTCCAGCTCTGTTGATGGTTTTCAGCTGCTGAAAGCATATCTATTTATATGTGCCAAGTTGGCTTGCACTTTTTCTATAAATACCTGAACTGCTGTGGGCATCACCCCCATTGTTATGGATTTACTCTGTGCCTAGCACCAGCACTGACACACCACAAACAGCTCTGCACTACAATCATCAGGACTTCATTATCGCTTAACACGTGAAAAAAGTCCCTTTCTCTCTTTCAAATAATCCTGGTGTGTTCATGTTTCGAGTAAACATGTTACCAACATGCCTGCAGACATGAATCAAGGTAAAAACAGAGCAGTAATGGGGTAGCACATAGTCATGATTTGCAATTACTGTGTTAAAGAGCATTTTAACTCCAGGATTTTGCTATTCTCCAGTGGAGCAAAGTGTTGACCATTTCTTTATTTCTTCATCTGCTTTGTATGAGATGTTTATTAACTGTTCAGTGGTGGACAGGACATTTACAAGTAAGGAAAAGAGGTAAAATTTCTATTTAATTGGAACCCCCCCCCCCAGCAATTTGGCTAAAGGTAGCTACTCCCTTAGCAGTCCCTTAATGGAGGGAGACAAAATGAAAATGAAACATTGCTTTGTCACCTGCTCAGTCTTCCAGAGCTTTTGGGGAAGGTTTAAAGTGTGCTATTTCACAGCTGCCTTAGGGGAAAAGAAGCAGTTTTCAGATACCCTGAAAGAAAGGGAGTGTGGAGAATATCTCTAGAGTATTCTGGGAAATACTAAGAAACAGTGAAATGAAAAAAAAACCAAACCAAACAAAAAAAAAATGAACAAAACCAAACCCAAAAGCACCAAAGATTTCCAGAGGGTTTGAGCTGGGATATCAGGCAGTTCTTGGCAAGACATTAGCTCACCACAGTGAAAATTATGACAATATTAGGGTTTTAAGTTTCAGGTATGTTAAATTTTTTTTCCAGTTATTTTATCTTTCTGTTTGTTGCATAGATATTTTGATCCAAACAGAACCTTTTCTCCTAAATGACCAACCATTTATTTCCTGTGTCTGCTTACTGTGTAAGACACAGGGCTAGGGGGAGATGCTGCTGTGGGAAGGATATCTGTATAAATCTGAGAAAACTTTGCTTCTGTTACTGTTTAGGTGGCCTGAAATATTTGATCAAGGATTTATGTGATCAATTTGGCATCCTCCACGTCTTTTTTTTGCAGTCTGATTCTCTTCATCTAATGTTTATTGTTTGTAATTAGCTGTTCTTTGATGTTAATTAGGCATGCATTTCTTAAGTGCTGGTTTTTTCTTGCTCTGTAAACTGTGTGTGCATGAAAATTCATTTCAGTTTCCCCAAAGTGAGGCTAGAGGAGCAATCATTTGCTATCTACATGAATTTCTGGGGTTTATTGGAACACACTGCTGAATGTTTTCAGACTTCACCCATACTTTGTTGGCTCTGTACATAGAGGGAATTTAGGCAGTGAAAGCAGAGAGCTGAACATGTTATGGACAGAGACAATTGGAGGAAGTCACTAGAGAAAGACAGGAGGGAATTAAGCAGGTGAGGTCAGGGTGAGATCAGTGGCAGACTGTTTGGCACCTCTTGGCAATCTTCAGGATGTGTTGTTCTTCTGTGTGATGACTGAAGGGTCTGCAAAGCTGCTCAGAACCAGGAACACTCCCCGAGCTCTGCAGGAAGGTTAAGATGCATGAATCAGTGACACACTGTGAACGAGAAATGGAGTGAGGCTGCCTTGTTTTGATGAGAGCATTAGGGTGAAGTGATAGATTGAGCTGATATTACTGAGGTAGGGAGAGCTTTAGATCATGAAAGAATGGGTCGACAAGGAGATAAAACAATGCTATGCTTTGTGTCAACAGCTAACGTGCAGTGTGTGAGAAAATGCATGGAATTACAAAAAAGAATGAATGGTTTTCTTGTGAGCACACCAGCCCTTGCATAAATCCTCTTGTTTACTCCTTGTTGTAAGACTTGGAATATATTGTGATTCTTATGCTTTTCTTCTATGCTTTGTTTGAGCATACGGTGACTTATTGACATCTCACTCCTTCAAACTTTTAGTGCTTGCATGGTGATGATGTCTGTGGTAATACTGGCAATAGCAAGCCAGAGATTTGAGGAGGAAGAGATTCCCAGACTGTGTCCCTGCACTTCAGGTTCAAAACAATGCATCTGAGTGTCATTTTTCTTTTATAATAAGGATCCCATTACAATTAAAGGAACATCTCTGTACTGGAATGACTGTGTTCTGAGAGATGGAGCTGTAATGGTTGCAGTGCAGTCTGCAGGTTGCTGGTTTTATGATTGATAAGATGCATCATGTTACAGATGTCTCTGGGTCCTCATCATAGTCAGTTAGACCCGGGAGTGGTCTCAAGAGGTCTTCCAGTTCATTCTTATATCCCAAGATCAATTAAAACAAAATTGTTCCTGAATAATATTTGCCTGATTTTAAGCTCTGCTTAAAAGAAAACAAAGAAAACAGACTAACACAAAAAATAAGAAAAAGTTGGATTCTATTATCTTTATTTTAATACATAAATCATTAAATATATAATGACGGAATGAGAAAAAGTAGTTGATGTAAAATTTTTTAACAGCAAATTAACCTGATAATTGTTCTTCCCTCTTTTCTCTCTCTTTCCCCTGCAATTTTGGAAGTCAATTTTGACAAACTGTGCTTTTGTGTATTTATACTCCCATGATGTTCTGATCTCCTCCATCCAATTTTGATTCATTACACCAAGTATCCTGAAATATTCAGCATTTTGTTTTAAGTAAATTTTGATTACTTTTCTGATTTCTTGGTATTCTAGTTTTATTCTTAAGCTGAATTTTCAATTTGACTTCCTATATATTATTTTTTCTTCAAATCTCCATCAAGCCCATTTAGATATTGAAAAATAATTTTAGCCACTTTAATATAATTTAGTGACAGTGTGAGATGCTAAATGCCATGGACAAATGTATGGACATCCTTATTCTGTAAGTGGTGCAGGAAGTGCTACCCAAAATCAACATTAAATACTTCATCATTAGAGCTAATTTTCACGTCTGTATCACTCTTTAACTACTCAAACTTAATTTGTAAGTCAAAACTACCTACCTCAGCCCAAATGTACTATTAACAATGTCATCAAAAATACCATATATGTCCAGATTGAGACAAGGAGAAAATATATTGGTTTGCTCAGCTAAAATATGATCTGACATCTCATAATGTCATCCTTAAATATTCCTAGAAGTAGGGAGGAGGAAGAGTAGCTGTTATATCCAGGGTATTAGTCTTGAATATTTAATATGAAACTCTGAAAATTAAATCCACTTTAAAGCCTTCTGGTAAATTCATTTTTCTCAGATTTTTGCAGCAAACTTTGTAGAAGTTTTATTCACAGTGGGTATGATCCAGCCCTGGAGCCAAACAAGACTCTTCCGCCAACTTTTGATCGTACAGGTTTTGCCAGGAGAGAGGAGCAGAGGAGCAGGAAAACTCTCCCTCCTGTGTCCTCCACAGCCCCTAAGCAGAGTGGATGAAACACCTGAATTTTCCTGTTCTTCAGCTCTCAGTAAATAACAGAAACCTGGTGTGGAAGTTTTGGATGCTTCTCCGGAACAGGTCCACAATGCTTAGAGCAGCTGGATCCATATGATGGGTGCCAAGGCTTGTAAGGGAGTATAGGGTTTAAAGAAGATGGTATAGAGTAAGAAACTTTAAGGCACTTTATACCAGCAGAAGGCTGATCTATCCCAGTATGATGTGACAGGTGGCTACACCCAGGAGATGCTTAGGCAAGAGCAGGGCAGGAGAATGAACTGATGCTTATCTAGAACACTCCAATTCTCCAGCACTTTGTGGCCCAGTGACTTCTGTAGAAAGAAAACTGTTTAGATCCCCTGTCTCTTTTATTTCAGCAGCTGAATAGGATTCAGTGAACGAGGCAGGGTGTTGCAGGAAGAAAAAAAAAAGATGTCCTCATGGTTAGTGACCTGGAGAATTGGTTTTCTTCATGCTCCTGACACACAGTAATGCTGTGCTGGTTACCAAGCCCACACTTGATAAGGGGTTTGCTCTCGCTGTGCGTGCTCTGGACATCTAACTTGGGACTGTAATATATGTAACATATACCAGAGCTGAGACCTCCTGGCTGCAGCCAAAGTAAATTGCTCTGCCTTGGTTATATAAAGTACAATATAACATTAAATCAGATTTTAGATTTCTGGCTTTGCATCTGCTGCCTTTAGAAGAGGAATAATAATATGCACTTATCTCAGATAGTTGTTATGAATGTGTTGTGAAGGACCTAAATGCTGCATTGATGAGTGTCACAGAAAGCCTCTGAAGAAATTAATCATTTAGTTTACGAGGTTTGAATAGCACACAATAAACAAGGCATGACACTGTACAGTAAACACTGGGGATAAAAACATAATATTGAATAAGCGTCAGCGAGTGATTCATTCCCATCTTGTGTGCTGACTGAGGGCATTTTTTCTGCAGAAATAATAATTTTGGGTTTTATCACAAGGAGGCTACGAACGGAGCTGGGTGTATGAAAGTAGCCTGTCTGAATCATGACATTTCCCAATTTTAGGTGCATAACTCTGACACTTCAGTAATTTGTGCAGTTTATTTCTAGAAGAGGAATTACTTTGGTTCGTCTGACCTTGTGGAGCATGTAATACTTTTACATGCTTTTAAATAGGTCTATTTCATATTATTTGCACCGTTGCTTTTATCACGTATAAAAGCAAATCTTTTAAGGCTTTAGTGAACATTTTTACTGGATGATGATATGGACATGTCAGAGCTAGAAGACCTTACTAGGCAGTACAGCAACTTTGACACCAGCACCAGATTTTTTTCTCAGTTATGAGAAAAAATAAAAAAGGCCACCCTAAAATTAGAAACAGATCAATTTTGAGCAGGATGATACAAACTGTTCCCTGTGATGACTCTACTACAGTAACAACAGAGGAGAGTATGATATTCTATATGCACGTAGACAAGTGAGTTTCTCTTGTGAGTCATGCCTGGTAAGAGAACTTAACAACTTACTGGCATTGTCAGTAAAGCTGCATTTTATTGAGTGGGTCTGTTGGCTTTTTCACACAAGGAGAAGTGTGAATTTCCCAAAGGCCTGGTGTTTTGGAAGGTGCTATTTAGATTTATTCTTCTCATTATGTTAGACTTAGTCTGCATCACGCTGTCAGGCTCCAGGTAACATGTGAGCTTTCTGTGGGCAAGTCAGGAGGCTGCTGATTTTCAGGAGCTCATTTGCTGAAATACTCTGGTGAATAGGCGTCTAGAGCTGCTGTGTTTATTTCTGTAATGTCAAAAAAACCCCTCACAGCCAAAGACCCAAGAAAACAAGCAAAGAAATAGAATGAGGTTGAAGCCCCCAGAAAGCAGCAGCCACTGGCTTCACCTCGCTCTGCCCTGCAGGGTTTGCAGGCCTGGGGTTTGTTGCCTTCCTAACATTCTGAAGCCAAAGACAGTGAGAAGAGCTGAGGGGTTTTCTTTTCACAGTAACACAGAAATCAGTATAGAAATCCTGTACTCGCCAGCTAGAAGTTTCTATAACGTTGTAAATGTTGTGGTTGGATCACACAAAGCACAGAAGTTTATTTTCAAACTGTGTTAGCCAACATTTTCAACTGACACCATAATCAGGAACCTGTAGTGAGTATACACAGGCCAATTTGTGTTCAAAAGCTTACTCAGCTCCTTGGAGTCATAACAATGTTGATAAGCTCAAGGAAGCTATTACCAGTCCTTTGAAAATGAGCAGCAAAGATTAGCAAAAGGATAGAATTTCATCACTTTATTGGAAAGATTGTACTTTGAACAATGGAGTTTTCCCTTTTGTCTTGTTAGTGACTGGTGCATTCGGTGTGGTAGGGCATTTAGAACTGTAATTTGTTGGGGCCTCGTTCAGAACCCAAAACAACTTTTATGTTGCCCTCATTAGGCTTTGGTCCTAGAGTATTTTTGAACATTTCATGAAAAAAAAAAATAAAGCATCCAGCCATAATTTCCTCTTAAATCCTTTTGAACCCTTCCAAAAGCAAGTTCTCTTCCCAGAGCTCAGGGTGTGATCAGCTTCAATCAGTGGCCCAGTGGCCACCAGTGGCCAACTTCTGTTACCAGAGGTGCTGCCACCACTGCTATGGGCTCAGCAGCAGGTCCTTCAGGCATTTCTTGAACAGAATGCTGCTGGGAGTTTGCTGTGAAAATTATTCAGAAAAATTTAAATCTCTATGGAATCATAGACACTTTATAGATGAATACTATGAAACACACAGCTGGACACACAGGTTTCTGACTCTATATACTGCATAATATGCATTCATGCAGCCTGCCTGTGCTCCCCCTCCTTCCTATACCTACTGATCCTGCTACCTGCTTAGTATATTCCAGAGTTAAAATGCAATGGTTCAAACATCTAATAGTAATTGTGAATCTTTCCTTCTCTCCCTAATGCGGAGTACCAAGAATAAATATCTTTCTCCTTTTTGCTAGTAAAGATATCATGTGGCTCTAGTTAGAAGACCCTTGGATTTTAATGGCCAATATAATCTCTGTCTGTTGATGAAGTACTGCAGTGTTTTTGGAGTATCTGAAAAGGCCCAGTGAATTGTACACATTTTGCATTGCATTTGTCTTAAATTGCACTCTCCAGCACTTGGCAATACACTGGAATCCTCAGAGTTCCTTTATAACTGCAGTAAACTATTTCTGATCCTCTGTACAGCAATTCCAGTGACTTCTGCAGGGAAAGCTGCCTTACTGAATGCTGCAATGGTAGTAAAGAATTTAAAGTAATTCAAATAGAAAATGTTTCATTTACATTCATTAGTGTTGAAAAAATTATTTTGTTACACAGTAGTATTTCCGTAGGAAAGCCCAACTTTAAGTATCTTTTTTCTGAGGAAGAAAGACAAGTTGGAATTATTAGTTTGTCATAAAGTGGGAAGGTGTGCTCACTAATAAAAATTATGAGTTTCTATGATCCATCTGAAGTTCTTCCCATCCCAAAATTATCCACTGGAGCTGAATAACTTAGGTATTCAAATAATCAGGGAGTAGAGCTCTCGCTGGCTGTGAAATAGAATTATTTTGAGCATAAGCAGAGAAGTGCTGGAGTCTATGAGCAGAACACCTTCCTACAGCAAGCTTCTTGGACGTAGCCACTCATTTCTTTCATTTCCTTACTTGGCTTTCCCCTAGACACCACTGCATTCACATTTTCATTGGAAAAATACAGGGTAGTTGAGGAAAGAGGATTTTTTTTCTTTTTCTACTTCTTCAACTGTCCTGTAGATTTTTTCTTTTTATGGAAGAGAATAATTTTTCAAGAATAGAAAAAGCTTGTCTGCAGTGTTGTTAGTGTCTGCATAAATCTGTGCAAGCTGTAAGGGTGGTGTGTGTGTTACACTGCCAATGAGAAAGCAGCATTTGGTCTTGGGGACAGACATGGAGTGAAGATGACAGAAAAAGGCAAAATAAATAGTGTGGCTGAATAGATTATTTTTTAAGTGGGCTCTGTAGTGTGAACAGGGTGAGGAGTGTCAGAACCAGTAGGTTTTTGCAGGACCCCAGGTAGTTTGCAGAACAACTCAGGGCTTACTCAGCCCGGAGGCAAAAGGCAGATTCCATTCCCTTTTCTGCCAAGAGTATTGAAGTTTTCAGCAGCAGCTGCTTAGGAGAATCTGAATATAGCCTATTCCTTGAGAATACACATCGTGCTTCACAGCGAGTTACTTTCAGTCTCTGCTGTTTGTACTGGTCTGTGTTGTACAAAATATTTAAATATTTCATAAAGCAGAGACTGGGACCATATCCACAAGCTAGTCAGTTCGCTCCCAGGCCACTGTTTTTACTTTAATGTTGTAAGTTGTGATTTACATTCATTTGAACTGCTTTTGCTTTTCTTAACAGAGTCAGAAATATTTCATTTAATCTTTTTTTTTTTTTTTTAATTCATTTTGGTAGGAGGAAAAAATCATTCTGATTTGGTTCAAATTTGCCATTTTTCATAACAGTTCTGAAACAGTTTCAACTCTTTACTAGTTGAAAAGTTCTGAGTTAGAGGCTTTTTATTCCACCAGCCAGTCTGACAGTTTAATTCTCATTTTCAGAATTTCTGACTTAAAGTTATTAGCAATTAGTTCTCCTGCTCAGAATAGGAATAAATATAAGATGCTGCTTCTGAACATTGCACTAATGAAGCTTGGTAAGTGACAATATAAATCTTTGAATCACTCTGCACCGTGCAAATGATCTTTATTGTTACATCTTTAATTTTACTTTCTAAAAGATCTACAGTCCTTACAAGTCTCTGAAGTCAGTACACATACATATACATTTGCAAATATTTTAAGTGTTTAATCTCAAGTGCCATCTAAATAATCTTTAGTTACCTTAACTTACCAACTGCTAGTTTTAAGCTTGCCTAATATAGAAAAGTGGGGAATATCCAAGATTTAGGAAACCATAGGAAAAAATAGACAATTTTCACTAAATAAAACACTTTGCTGGTAATTGGAAGTTATTTGCTTGGGTTCAACCCTTTGCCTCTCACTTTGATTTCATTTTCTCCAGATACACTGTCTCCTGAATACATTTTGGGATCCCGCGTTGTGAAATAAACTCGTGCTCCTGAACAATATTTAAAAGGACATTTTTATTATGTTGACATGAAGCATGTTGCTGAATTGCTTTAAATGATAATGGTTTGCAGTTTACTATGCCATAAGTGCAGCTTGGCAGTTGAGTTTACATGAATATTTCATCCAGAAAAGGCCATGAGTTTGTAATTATAAAATAGACGTGCTCAACAGAAAGAGATGGATGATTCCACAGCTTCTAATTTGCCAGGGAAATGATAGCTTGATGAAAACTGAAGGCAAAGATTTCCAACTGCAGAGGGACATTTGCAGACCACCAAGACTACCAGTATTTGTAGATATTACACATGGCATGCTCAGTATAGTAAATAACTCTGGTGTCAATTCACTGAAATCCCAGTAGAGCATTAAGAACTCAACTCTTCAACATCCCATCTCACTTTGGTGGCTTTAAAAATATTCTTAATATGATTTAATAGTGTCCAGTGGTCTGCTCAGTGGTCAGCACTGCTCCTCCACACCTGGAAATCATAAACCCTACAGCTGCCAAAATGTATTTACATACAGGACTGATGCTGTTGTCATCTAGTCTTTTGGTTTATTGTTATTAGCTTTGCTTTACTCCACTGCTGCACTTCATTCCACTGTAGTCAGTGCTCCACATCAGCAAGATTAGCCCTGATGCCTTTGGCACATTCCTAAGTCTGTCTCTAAAGTACCTGGTGAGAGAAGTTTCTGTGTGTTAGATAATGACAGAGTGAAGCAGCATGAATGTGCCACTGTGATTATTGATTGGGGAAAGTGATTTATCCAGGCCAATTTTATCTGACAGCTGTGATATTAATTGCTATGGATACGTACAATGAGAGATAGGAAGCTGTACTGTAATGTTATCTGTTACTATGCTGTATTTGCCAGAAACTACTCTGCTGTGGCTTCCAGCTCTGTTAAAGGCTAAAATTTTGCCCTTGGTTGTACCTGTGAATTCCCCAGAAGTTAATAGAGCTGTCTTGAGTTAGCAGAGAAGTTTCTCTCTGTCCATGTGTGACCACAGAGAAATGAACAGCTGTGGCATCAACATGTTCATGTGTTTTCACCTATGCATTATTACAAAAAAACCCAACCCAAAACATTTATAATATGGAGGAAAAAAATCAGAGAGCACTTGGAAAGTAATTTAAGGGAATATACTATATGTATGTAATAGCTATATAAATAAGGACTAAAGAGTTAAGAGTTGAAATCTCTCCTGGAAGAACTGGAGAGGGTAGAGAGGTTAGAGGCTAATCTTGCCTTCATCAAAGTTAATAGCAAGGCATCCATTACCTTTAATAGGAGCCAGATTAGCCTCAGAAGTGCTTAACAGTAGCAGGATAAAAGAATGTAATTATGATTATTATAGAAGCAAATGCTGTGCTGAAGGATATTGACAGTGTAAATACAGTGGAATGAAAGGAAGGGGGGAAAGAACATGAAGTATTTTCAATTATCATTCCTGCAGATTTATATTAAAGGTCAAGGGAAAATTAGTGGACCCGCCCTAATAGGTAAAATTTTTCAATATACAAATAATAATGAAAAACAACCAAAACAAACCAAAACCCATCCAAAGCAAGCATATAAGAATTCATCAATTTGCAGCTTAGATTTAATTCCAAACTACTGTGTGGTCTTTAGCAAATAAGATAACCTCCACCACTCTTGGATCCCTAGCAATATTTACCCATTTTATCCTTTAAATATTAATGTTGTTCAGTGGATTGAAGAGAATAGAGTGCTAGAAGAATACTTGTTTATTGTTTGATCATATTCCCAAACGAAGAAGTTGGACTGTTCAATACTTTTCCTAGAGCCAAAGAGCATTCTGCTCTAATGTGGAATAAACAGCTTTGGTTTATCCCATTAACTGTTCCCTTTTAGTAGAGTTTTTAATTCATGTGAGTTAATACTGATACACAACAAAACCACAGAAAATGATTTTGCTCTTTTCTATCCAAAATAATGTTGTCCCTTGAGTGACCTTCCCAGAGTGTGGTTCAGTTGGAGCTGTTTTTATGCTGCCCCTTGGTCAAATTTCTTCAAAGTTTTTTCCCCCTGCATCCCCTTTCTGTCACAACCCCGTTTATGCCAAATGTTCAACTACAAAGACATCCTGTCCCTTTCTCTTACCTTCTGAATTAATTTCTCTATGTATGGATGGGCTGATGGTTTTTTACCCATAATGAATGTACGCTTGATTTATCTCCTTGGAGTGTCTGTGCTTTCATAAATATGCCTTTTTGTAAATGAAGGGTTTTTTTCTTAAAGATTAGACTTTTAATTTGCTCAGAAATGTATTGTGAAAGCAGCATCTCACAAAAATTGTAGGAAGATTTCTTTTTTCTTGTTTATAAATGTTCTTCTCCAAGAAATATTTGCATTAATAGAACTAGAAAAAAGGGTGTCTTAATTTTGACAGACTGGCTGCATGAAGAAAACAAAAAACAGTTCTCTTAAAAACAGCTAATAACCCAAACAACTTGCAGTATAGGTCAGGAGTTCTCAGATGATTCATTTTTATTTCATTAAAGAGTAGGAAACTGTCAAGGGAAATTCAAAGAGATTCTGAAAACGGAAGGTCTGGCTCCACTTTGATTTACATTTTACAAAGCAGAGGCTTGAAATTTGGCAGGAGGAGGGAAATCTTTGTGTCTGAAATACGTGTTTTGCCATTTTCTGTGAAATTCCATCTGTACTTGGTAAAACACTAACCCTTTGAAAAGTTTCTACACATGCTCAGCTGAGATTTGCTAGATATGGAAAGGAAATACAGGGCTCTGTATTTTTTTTTTAAGCTTTTTTTTTTCCTATGTTTTCCTATGTTCCTACATCACCTAAAAGGGTGTGATGTGCCACAGACCTGCCCTTTGATTTCTTTCTCAGCCAATTTGAAAGAAAAAAGCAAGAGGAATAGTTCCTTCTCCAAACACAGCCTTTATACTCTTTAATTCTGAAATATGGTCAGCTATTTTGATTTGCTAGTCAAAATCTATTTGTGTCATCCAGGCAGCTTCTTAATCATCTAAAACACATTTAACAAATTTATCTAAATCCAAATTTAATCAGCAGACATAGCATTAGCTACCCAGGAGCTCGCTGGCCAGCCTGTGGGCTGTGACAACTGAAAAATATACAGTGTGCTTTTCTGTCAGGTTTCTGTCTCTGTTGCTGTGTCATTACAGGAATAAAAGCTAACAAGCCCTGCATTCATTCATTATCCCTCTCAGAGCAGCAATGTATCACATCTAACAGTTGTCTGGGACTGGATGTTGCTCTTGCAGAGCTCTGAGGTTGTACCTGTCAAGCAGAGAGGGTTTGTCGAGCCTGGGGCTCAGGTTGCCCCTGAGATACCCGAGCCTGGGGACAGTAGCTGGGTGGAAAGATCTCACACGTGTGGTTCAGAGACCTCACTAGGAAACCTTCTAAAAACCTATCAATCTCTGCTGAGTGGGCCTGAGTTCCTGGTTTACATTCCAAAGTCTCACTTCAAGCCTCTTCCTTGCCATGCCTGTGTCCTTTCTTAATATGATGCAAAAAATTCATAGAAACAAACCAAAGTTTTTCTTTTTTCTCCTTCTGACAAAACCACCTGCCATGTGCTTCCATCTCCCTGCATCAAAGGACAGGGCAAGATGTTATTTCAGTTTCCTATATAGAAACCAACCTTGCTGTTACCTGTCCTCATCACAGGGCCCCTCTGACGGGCTGAGGAGTACACGTGTCACTGCCTGCTCTGAATTGCAATGGGCCTGTTCATGTGGAACACAGTCCCTCAGCTGCTCGGGCTTCACTCAGAGCTGGTGGCTAAAATGGAAACACTTTTTGCCTGCTGCTTGTCCTTACGTGTCCAAAGGACTGCCTGCCAGCATCAGAAACAGCATTTCTTCTGCTTCCAGTCGAAACCCACGCTGTCGACAGCTGATGGATATTTTTTATGTGTAGAGTTTAATTGAATAAAGTATGGGTTTGATTTTTAGAATGCTTATGAATTTTAGTGAACTGTTAAAATCAGAGGAAAACAGATTATGCATTCCAGTGACTGCTAATATTGCTGCTAAAAATAAGTTTACCACTGTTTTCTTTACAGGCTCCTGGGCTGTTTAAAATAAGCTTTCTCATTATGCTCAAGGCAGGATAGGGGAATATAGTACATGCTTTACTTTTTTTTTTTTATGCTATTATAATTATGTATCCTGAGAAAACAAGTATCCTTGCACTATCAAAGATGGGAAATCAGTAATAATAATAAAAAAAGCAACCACAAAGTCAAAGAATACATTTAGGGGACAGATTATCTCCATTATCTGATACATTATGTTTTCATTTCTGTTCTCCTGCCTTTTCCCCAACACTGGGCACTCACCTGGCCAAGGTGCTGGGTGGGTCTTCTTGCCTAGACTGGGCTTTTTCCAAGAAAACCTGAACTAGCTGATCCTTGAGGTCTCTTTCAACCTGATACTCTATGATTCTGAGAGATTTCTGCATAGGTCACATTATTGTCTCAAGTCTCTGCTTTGCCATGTTATTGTATATAGTGGGAATAGAGAGGAAAATGTAAGGCAGGTTTTATTGCTGAGGTTTTCAGACCCTAGTGGTGGGGTAGGTGGGGTGTAGATTTTTCTGGCTGAAACACTCCTGGAGCTGCCAGATACCAGTGGCACAGGCTGGGCCAGAGGCAGCTTTAGATCTGCCCTCCCATTTTCTGCTCACTGGGCAAGAAAGCATCAGAGATCACTCCCAGAGGCAGCTGACACCCACTCTATGCATGTTACAGCAGGCAGGGTGTTCTGTGTAGAGCTCTGGGTTTGTACCTCATGCATCTGGCATCCAGCTGCACTGGTGTCAAACTCAACATGTTTGTAAGGCTGGAATGTGCTGCTTGATGGTGATTCTAATACAGGATGATGTGTGTATGCTAATTCTATTGATGTGTGATGGATTTATTAGACTCAAATGGTTCCATACACTAGAGGTGTTTTCAGTGAAAGTATTTTGCTGTCTTGTCAAATTGTGGAAATTTTGTTTGAAACGAGAGATCCTGCTTCAGTATTTCACATCTACCCAAACATTATAAATCCATTATTGTTTGTGCATCCAGCAAACTCTCACAGAAAAAAAAAATGTTACTCTGTGATACCAGTAATCCCAAGCTGGCAAAGGCGACTTGGTCTCCTGGGTGACTTGGTCTAGGTGACCCTGCTCAGGCAGGGGGGTTGGACTAGATGATCTTCTAGGTCCCTTCCAACCCCTAATATCTGTGAATCTGTGAATCAAAGAATGTTTTTGTATTTGGAGCAGTGGAGGAGACAGAGCTGACTTGCTGAGCAGAGCAGCTGTGCTCAATGAGTGCACAGCACCATTAAGTGATGAGAACTGTCTGAGCAAAGTCATTTGAGGTTCCTTTACCTTTATCTGTATGTGTGCTAGGAGAAGAAACTCCATGTGGTGCATCCCAGAAGTCCCTTGCTGCCTCCAGATAGCAGCAGAGGAAGCAGAGGCTGCTCCTGATCCCGTGAGTGAAACTAGGTTTAGCTTGTGAAGCTTCATAATGTGCTTTTTACACTCAAAGATAGGTACTGGTGCTAAGTGTGATAAGCAAGTGCTTTCCTTTACTAATAGCTGGACTTAAACTTGATGCTAGGAAATTGAACTTGAATTATTCTCTTTATAAAGAACTATAAGAGGAAATCTGGAACAGGATAGAGGATGTCAGTCTAAGGTGTTAGATTACTTTTTATTGTAGTCCTTAGATGAATTTTAATGTATCTTAGGGAACCTACAAATTCTGAGACACATTTTTCCTCTGCAGATATGGCAAAGTTTGCCAAAATTAGCAAACATGAA
This sequence comes from Ceyx cyanopectus, assembly GCA_013401355.1. NCBI lineage: Eukaryota > Metazoa > Chordata > Aves > Coraciiformes > Alcedinidae > Ceyx > Ceyx cyanopectus. Next base: position 29,995 of record VYZU01005131.1, read on the forward strand.
AATCAGGGAATGGGGGGCAAAGTCATATATTTGAATTATAGGACTACATTTCTTAAGGAAATGCTATAGAAAAAGGTTTCCTTTGAATTATTTGCTTATCATGTTTTTTTTTGTTAAAAAAAAGGTGATTTCACACTATCAAAAGGTGAAATCTATTGTAGAACATTAAATGTGAAAATTACATGCAAATGAATGAAAATTCTCTTCTTGATTGAACTTCTCACTGGCTTTTACTTCAACCTTTCCTACTTTCCTGATTACTGATGTCAATTGTTCAGATGTGTATTTGGAAAAGGAGTTGGAACAGTTTTATGTGGTTTGTGTTTATGTAAATTAGAGAGCAGCCGGGAGTTGCTGTCCTAGAGTCATGGGCCAGGCTTTGCTAGGATAGAAGCTAAGCCTGATTTCTGAGTGATGAGGGTTTTTTGTTTAGACACTCAGTTATTTTGTGATAAAGCTTTCTTATAGCATAAAAAATCTAGCAGGTTTTAGTAAAGTCTTCAGTATGTTCTTTATCGCAGTAAAAATAGGAAAAATAATAAAAAAATAAAAAACCCCAACAAAAATTGCTTTCTGTTATTCTATTCTAGAAAGACAAAGCTGAGTAACTTAATGGTGCTGTTCAGCAGTACACTTGTTCTTTTACAACCATATCATTTCCATTTTTTTCTTGCTCTATCTTAGTCTAAATAGGAAATTCTTCAGAGGGACTGGACCATAATAGACTAGAGCTTCCTACAGTAGGACCTGAAATGTGTTTCTGACCTTCCAGTATTTTCTTAGTATAAATGTAAATGGCAACTAATTAAAAGTGCTGAGATTTTAAGATATGGCTATAATATCCTATAGAGAAAGTGATTCTTTTTTATGGTGTGTATTCACTTCTGCAGATTACTTTTAAAAACCTAATATATTCAGCTTGGAAGAAATGTTTTACTTCATTGCTAAAATACAGCTGGCTCTCATAATGGATGGATGTATATTTTTTCCTTTATAATTTCACCTTTTTAGGACCTTACATCTGTACTTGGGTTTTAGTAGATATTTTTGTCAAAAATCTCTAATAAATATAGTTGCTCGCTGAACAAAGCAAATAAAGTAGCTTTTAACCTGTAGTTTCCCTTTCTCTTATGTATATATAATGCATTAAACATCAGTGGTTTTCTGATGACAGGTCTTCCTTTGTTCTTCTCACTACAAAGTTGGTGGTACAGGTTGTGTTATTAATTAGTTTTTTAAAAATAGTAACAAAGGAGAGAAAAAAATAGAATACTTAACTACCTTTGACTTGGTCTCTGACTTGAAATTTCTCTGAGTGCATTTAGCAATATCAGAGCCTTATTGCTTTGTTTTTAGTTGTCTGACTTTATTGCTGCAGGATATTGGGGCAAAAGGAAAGAAAATGTATGGAAATTGGGGCAGGGGAGAGAATGATCCAAAATTCTGCTTTGAAAATCATTTTCCCCCCTTAGTTTCATGATGGTATTCATGGTTTTAAAAGGAAAACAAATTCTGAAAGGAGAGAAGTTTTGCTGCATGTTGTAAAGCATCTCTCACTAAAGAGTCAAACTGGGGTCTAAGTTGCTGCCCAGTGTAACACTAATTTGGGATTACACCAAAGGACATCTCATTGAGTTCAAAATCATTAAGTAACATTTCTTGTGAGTAGGGCTTAATGTTAAAACATGGAGAGATTGTCAGTTGTAAATGGCTGTGAATTACTGTGGTAAATCAATTCTTCTGTAACTGTGCAATACATTTTCAAATAAAAAAAAGGAGCAGCAAATGAAGTCCATTAAGATCATGCAAAGTATTTCCAAAAGAAATAGTGAAGAATGAGAGCCACTGAAGGCATTAATCTTATTTAGAATAGTAGGTACAATCTGGTCATCCTTGTTCAAGAAAAATGAGTTTAAATGAGAACAGATGGAAAGCAGAGCAATTAAGATGATTAAGCGAACAGTGAATCTATCATATGAGAAGAAATTAAAGTGTGTTATATATTAGGACCTACTTGTTTAGCCTAGTAAAATGAAGATGGAAGCACACAATCCATCTTTATAAATAAAGCCAGGGGTTAAACACGGGGAAGGAGAAGAGGATATTACTGACACTCGGATAAGTGCTTAAAAACTAGCATGAATGAATGCAAAATGGAAGTGTCAGAAGAGTTTCTCTAGCATTTTTTGGAAGCTGGCAGAGTACCCTGGTAGCCTGGAAAAAAATTGCTACAGATGCTCCCAGTTCTTCTCAGGGAGGAGCCCAGGTGAGGGCTCCATCTCACTTGGCATAGCCAGGGGAATGTGGCACGTTGAGGAGACCATCACACATTTTAGTGCTGATAGTTGTGTTAAAGATATATTTTCTTTCTTATGTTCTCTTGGCTCATGGGGGAGTTGCTGGGCTGCTTCTGATGTTTTGTGGAACATTGCCAGTGTGGAAGTTGATTAAGTGGAATATTTGAAGGCGTGCTAGTAAGCTGAAGTGAAGGCAAACAAAACTTAGGTGAGGTATAAAACACACTATGCATATGCTCTGTCTGTGACCTGAAAATCAACTGTTGATGCCACTATTGTTATTTTAATGCATATTTGATACAAAAGTCTCCAGGAGACTGAAACTGTGAATTTTGGTACTGTCTTTAAAATGCGAGTGCACGTGAAAGGTTGAAAATTAAGAGTCCTGAGAGGTGTAATATTTTCAGTATGTTAGCAGAGAATACTAATTCACTGCTGCCAAAGGGATACACTTAGAAAAATATAACTTAAAGGGCATCAGAAAGCAAGGATTTCTGAAAGGTGAATCATGTTAAGCAAATAAGGTTACTTCTTTACACATGCATGGGAGAAAATGCAAGATTTAGTGGTTCTCCACTACAATAAATCTTTTTCTTTTGACAAAAGTTTCATCAAAGTTTCATTCAAAAAAATTTTAACCAGATGTTTGGATAGCCTCTCTGAATATGGAGTTGATGCTGAAGATTTTTAATACTAATAAGTAACCAGAACAGCAGGAAAGTGCATTTTGGGAGCTTGTTGAAGAATCCTTGTAAAGGATTGTAGAATCCTTTTGCTTTCTTTGTTGGGATGGTTCTCTTTAATCTTTTAATTATTTAGTTTAAAATATGTAAGGTGATAAATATTTCAGGTGGTACTAAAGTAAAGTACTGATTTAAATGGCATATGGTTGTAATTGCTTTACAGGATAATTTTTTATAAATCAAATGAAGAGACCAGAGGGTGGAAAATGAAATGAAATAGATCTAAGTGTTACAAGTTGTTCTGCATTGGAGTATTACACAGGTTCAGTGCAGTCAAACTAGATACTGAATTAGGTAATAGGAAGAGATGTTCAGTGCATCCTTATTGACAGATCAACATTAAATGCTCACCTGTGTGTAGCAGCAATGTGTCCAAATGGACTTTTCATATCAAATTGAACTTATTTCTAAACCAGCTCGTATGGAGTAACCATTAGGCCAAATTTCCCTATCTTATAATTTTTAAACATAGAAATATCATAAAATAAATAGAAATATTTTAGAAATTAAACATTTTAGAGAATAAAGACATTTTAGAAATAAACCAAATCAGCACATTCAGTGAAGTTAGTAAATCTGGGAGTATAAGGGAGGTGGAAATAAAGTAATATGCAGAGAGGCTGAGAGCCCTGAGGGGAGCATGGAACTTGCAGGAGAATCTGTGAATCCTGCTTTGAGGACAGGGGTTCTTTGAGGGATGACTGGAAGGTTTATTTCTACTTGCTGATCAATCCTATGATGTTGTTTGATATTTCAAAATGTGAGACCTTCCAGAAGTCCTCAAAAGTGAATCTAAGGGAAAAGGCACTGCTGCTGTGTTTAATGCTCATCATATATATGTGGGTAATTTAACAGGAGTCACCTCACTCAGACTGCTGCAACACCTTGTGTGCTGTTAACTTCTGACACACGTTGTTGGAGGATCAGGCTTCACTGGTGTCAGCTTTATATTTAGATGTAACTAACAACCTCTTCCCTGAGCTGAGCAGAACTTTCCCTGTCTCCTGTGAAATTTCATGTGTGTGTTAGGAAGGCAGGAGTGGCTGTTCTGTGACCCCCTTTTTTTTTTTTCACTGTTGAAAATGTGAACTGTTTTTGAAATGGGCTCCTTTCTCAGCAAACTGCTCTGTTCCCTGCCCTTTCTACCCCCTGAGGTGGATGAATGTGGCAGGTCCAGCCACTTGACAAACAAGATGCTTTGATTGAGGTGCTGCTTTGGGTCCCCATGTGGGTGGGGAGGTGGCTGGTGGCTCTGCAGCCAGTGGGAGGGGTGGAGACCAAACACGGCCAAAGCAGAGCCAGGGTTTATTGCTCTGAATGGCAAAGAAAGCTTGTGCTACCCTTTTGAACTCAGAGAAGGTGGTTTTCTCTTTGGATCTCTCTAAAAAGCTGTGGGTGATGCTTTCAAAAGGGATATACTTGTGAACTTAACAGGCAAAGTCTCATGATCCCAGCCAAACTACGCTGACAGTGACTTAGAAAATATAAATATGCATAATAAGGCATTTGCTGCAGCTATAGGCACCGCTGTTTCAATTAATGCATGTATTTCCTTCTAAACCTTGTTTGGGAACCTGTATCCCTTGTAAGTTGGATATTATTCAGTTCTGTTTGGAAGGAACATATGATGAGATAAGGTCTTGAGGGTAGGATTGTCAAAATAATGAGTGTTTGCATATGCAGCTGAAGATAAAAGAGGATTTGGCTGTGCTCTATTTGGAAATCAGGTCCTTAATAACAATTCCTTTATCTATAGGAGATAGGAAGGTGTTCTGAGCTGAGCTGTTGGCAGCATCAATGGGAATTCTTTGTAGGTCTTTTCTGTCTTATTTAAGCTTTATTTCAGAATGCCCATAATCGAGCAATACTTGTGTCTTACTGTTGTGTGTGTGATTTTATTTTTCACTATTTTTCTGGGGGATTAGTGATCGTTGCAACAGAACAACAAAACAATGACATCAACAAAACATGCTACCTTACTCATCCATGCAGCTTCAACACGCTGTTAAGTGGTTTTTTGCAGTGGGTGCATTACTGAATGTTTTTATCCTGTTTAGACAGTGTTCACATCTACAACATTTTCAGAGTGAATTATTAGGAAAAAATATAATTTTTAAAGATATCTAGTATATTGAGAGGTTAGGGTAAATATTGTGAGTAAACTTGTCATTGTCATTCAGACTTTTTTTTTCCCTGTAGTGTTCAGTGGCAGAAAAACAAGCAAGCTGCAGCACGGCTTGGCTTTATTGTACCATCGCTCAGCAATTTTTATATACTGTTTCCTTTTATAATTTGAGACATGATAATGATTTTTGCTATAAATTTTTTTCATAAGTATTCTTACTGATGGATGATGCATTTATTTAAGCATCAGTGGACAAATAAAGTTATCCACGGGTGACTAACAACCTTGAATAAATACCATTTCACTCGGCCACTATCCATAGTACCTTAGCAATGCAATTACATGCCAGGACCTATTATCCCAATTAATGGAGTGTTTTATATTCACTAGGCATTATACTTGAAACTCTTCAGAGGCCCAGCCTTCACTTAGCCAGAGGCAAAAAAAGAAATGTATAACAAATCACCAGGAAAAGGTTTTCACTTACTTTCCAAGATACGTAGCGTGTAATTATAGTTAAAGCGTAACTAGGATGGGCTCAGAAATGCCCTTAGATTTAAGTTCTAGTAAAACTACATCTTAAAACCATGATTAAATCTAACTATCTTGTTTTCCACTACTATTGTTGGTAACTGCAAAAGTAGATACTTTGCTGTCCTCCTTCTGCATCATTTTTTTTATAATTACTTCTCCAAAGGTTAAGTTTGAGGCTTGGTGATGAGATTCGTGTGGCTTCCCTGTTTCTGAGCATATGAAATAAGAGCAGCAGTTCACAGGGACGTTGCATTTGCTGGATGGGTGAACAAATAAACCAGCCCACTATAGGGTTTCACAGCCCGGGGTTGTGTACCTGACTTTGTAAGGTGTCAGCCCTGGGCTACGTTTTGCAGGGCTGGGATTTTCCCCCTGGACTTTCACTCTACTCCCTCTGGTGGTTTCCAAAGTTGCATTACCAAGGCTATAAAGTAAAACACAGTTGTATTTCTTCTCCTTATTGTAAGGAGCATTGATTGCTTTTCATTGTATATTATAGCAAAGGGGCAGTCTATTACATAAATTTATTGCATTTTCTTCATGATAATTACTGGAAGTTATTGAACAAGGCGGGGAGTTATGACCAGTAAGTTCCTGCTAGAGCTGAGGAAGCAAATCCACAAATATTTAGTGGATCTAAACAGCTGTAAACAACACATCCTGTTTACAGTGTAGTAGGAATTTACAGCTTACAGTGCATCTGAGGATTTTTTAGGAATCACACTTCAGCTGCTACAAATGAAGGTGTGACATGAACTGCAGTAAAAAGCCCTCGTGCCTTGTGTCAGGTAGGTACCTTGTGTCAAGCATTTGAGAGCAGTCCCAGTGACCACTGGCTTCCCCATTTCCCTTAGTCAAAAATGACATTACTATTTCATAAGCAGCTAGTTAGAGAGCCTCATGAAATCTGCATGCATACATTAATGCCTGATTGCTCTTTGCATTCTGAAAAGGAATCTATCAATGGGAAAAAAAATCAATAATGGAAGTGTCCCAACAGGTCTGTGGATTCCAGGAAAATACTCTCACTGCGTCATCTTTCTGTAATCTGCTCACGTGTTTGGTGCCCACTGGAGCTGTGCCCTGCCAGCTGTGGGCCATGCTGGTGTGCCATGGGGGGCTTGGCACAGCTGGGCCTCCTGCAGAGCTGCTCCAGAAAGCACTTGGCTTGCTGGGCTTGCAGAGGGCAGCCCTGCTGTGCTGCTCTGCAGTTCCTTCCTCCCACATCCCTGGCTTCCCTGTGCCTGTGCAGCTGTGCCACCTATACCTGAGGGGCACCCTGTGCCCTGCAGTCCAGGTCATCAGCTCAGTATGAACTCATACTCAGCATCAACTGAGCATGAAAAGTTACATGCTAACAAATGTCTGAAAGAGCTAAAATAAAAACTAGGAAGCTTAGCACTTCATGCCTAAATACATGGATAAACTTGTGGAGTAGAAATAAAAAGCTAGCAAGTACAGGGAGTCCAATTAAATGCTGATGACTTTGATAAATGCTGCAGCCTCAATAAATATGTGATCTTCACATTACTCTTCGTGTATTGACACCTTCGGACTATTTTGAAGATTCATCTTCCACCAAAGACTTTTATTGCTATAATAATTCACAACTGACTAGCCAATTTCTTACACTATCTTAATATTCACAGTTAAAATAAAGGACTAACATTATCTCTAATGATTATGTCAGATATGAAGACACTGGGGGGGGTGGAAACCTTGATAAAGAAAATTCATGGCCGTTGTTCACTGTTTCTTAATTCACTTTCAAATTTAACACTGGAAAGGGTTCAGAAATACTTTTCTTATGACCTATTTCTCTGGTTTTCTTCTCAGACTTTTTCCTTTTTGAAGGGTAGAAGCTGAAGATGACCTTTGAGTCTCCAAAATACTTAAAAAAGAATTTATTTCTAGGTACAGGCATAGGTATTTTAAACACTTTTGTTTCTAGGACTTCACTGGGAGAAAAACATTTTACAAAACTGAAAATNTTTTTTTTTTTTTTTTTTCTTCTGCTTTATTGTGAAGCTGAAACAAAGATTTAAGAATTAATCTATGGCAGAGTGGCAGTCTCCTGCCCAGAGTTTTACTGGAAACTCACAGAGCAATGAACCTCTTTCTAGGCCTCTACAGTGCTATTGCTCATCATATAACTAAGAAAAGCAAATTCTAACTATCACACTTTATTACATGACACAGTTTAACATACTGAATAATTCAGTGGGTGTTTCTGTGCCACAGAATAACATGAAGGTTGGATATTTTCCCTTGAAATAGCATAAAAATAGTGATAGTGTGTGGATGAACACAGCTCTTCTACAATAAAATCAACTTTGGTGCCATTTCAGTATCACAATAAGACATTTCTGAGAGTGTGGTATTATAGGATAGTTCTTTTGTTGGCTGGTTTGAGGCCAGTGGGGCATGTGTTATCTCATTTTAACACACACCTTGTGGGATTTCTTTTTTGTCTAAGTAAATGATGGATGTTTCCAGTCCAACAGCTTTTTTGTGTACACAGCAAACTAAAGGTGGTGAACAATGTGACCATGGGAATATTGTAATTTAAAAAGAAATGTTTCCTAATTGGAGGTAATCACCAAAGACTGGCAGGGATGCTCACACTGGGGGCAGATCCAGCAGCTGCATTGTGCTTATACAGGGAAGGTACTGTATGTAACATACTGCTCAGTTCTTCTAGGGACTGCTTCTACCACCTTTTCCAAACAATCTTTGTGGTTTTAATATCCTTGTTCACACAGCTTCGTTAATATTTGGGATTAGGATATGGTGGTCCTGGAGTATATTAAGTTTAGATACACTGAATTAAACAGTCAAGTCTTGAGGGGGCTGCAATTGTACAGTACACCTGTACAGATGTAGATAAGGGATAAAAAGGCAGCAAGTGCCATGCTGCTGGGGAGCTGGCATCACCTTGGGGGTTGCCCTGGGCTGCTGGGAGACACTGGGGTTCAGCTTTACCTCTCTGCACTTGCTCTGATGTAGTTCAGCTCTAGAAATGCTAAGGGAACTCTTTTTCTCCTTTTAAGTATGCTTAACAGCCCCTTGTGTTGCCAGTGACACCTTCAGCAGCCTCTCCTCTCCCTCCTTGAAGCTGCACTGTCCTTTTCTTCCCCACGCCAGAATCCTGGCTTATCCAGAGAGCTGTGCTGCAGAGCTCACCCTCCCAGCCCCTGCTTCCGTGTCCCTGCTCTCCGGGTGTCCTCTGGTGGCTCCTCCTCATCAAACATCAACTTTTATCTTCATTTTTCTGATCCTGCAGTACTTAGCTTCTCTGTTCATAACCTTCCATCAGCTGCTAGGATGTCAGCTTCTGCTCCCAGCCAGTAAGAGCTCAGCCACGTGCTTTCCCTCCTGCTCTCCACTGAACTTGGGAGGAGCTTTTGCCTTTAAGATCTTGTCCATTCACATGGTTATTCCACGGCAGATCCCCAGTGCTCTCTTTCAGGCAGTCCCCAAAACCTTCTCAGTGCTTTGGCTTCTGGTTTTCTCTTCGTTTCTCCTATGATCATCTGCTGTATTTTGGCTGATATTCAGAATTATGGTTCTTAGAGTCTTCCCCCAAGTGGAAGTAAAAAAAATAATTGTTGTTACGTGTTTCCTATGGGGAATTAGGAACTTCTTGTCTGGTTTATAAAGTGTAATCACTATAAATGGAACTTGTAAATCACATTTTCACAAGGAAAAGCAGGTATTTACAATAGGATGTAACATACACTTGTGATTACCATTATAAATTACCTATTTCCTGCAACATGTGGTGTATCACTTATTTTATTATTCTTTCTTATATTCTATCAGAGGTTTAAAGCAGCAAAATGTGAGCTATTGTAAAAGGCAACTCAGGCTGTGAGTGGAATCCTCCCTTGTTAGTACTTCTTTTAACAGTATTCTGATTTGCAGTCAGTATAAGTGACTTCGAAAATTCCTTTGAAAATATTCCTTCCACTTGGCCATTCCATAGTCATGAATTGCATGGCAGCCTTCAAATTACAATGCAAATAATGACAGGGAAGATGTAATGATCATAGAAGTAGCAAAAGATACTGATGCTGCTTTTTTTTGCCTTTTATTTTTTTCTTTTCCTTTTTCTTTTTTTTTTTTGTTTGTTTGATCCAGCTATAATAATGGTCCTAAAATCAATGACAAATTTCTACTTACTTCAGCTGGAAGCTAATAACAAAAATAGAAGTCAGTGCACAAGAAAAAATGTATTGCATAAGATATGTTCATCAATTGCTAAAGCAGCTGAACCCAGTATTAATGAAGATTGCTATTCATCATTTGAATTTGTGTGATTGACCACTTAAAGAAATTACTAATGCCATTGAAAGGCTTGTGACTAAAAGGGAAAAGTCATTTAGTTCAGGGAGGTCTTGTAGGCCTCATAAAATAACTGTTGATTATAATTATACACTAATCTCTGAAATATTCTCCTGGGAAATAGACAGATAATGAACAAGAAAAAAAAAAGCTCAAACTAATACACTTCACTGGTAAGACTTTTGCAGCCTATTGCATGCTGTGAGAAGCTCTTCAAAGCTTGGGGGTTTTTTGTTAACCTCTTATTACATCTGTCTATTTACTTATACTATGTAAGGCAGAAAAATATGCATTTTCAAAGTACCTCATATAGACAGGCCAAATTATTTTTGCATTTCCTCAATTGTCATGCTTTAAAAAAAAATATTTTAAAAAATCCAGTTTTATCTGTTTGGACCTAACAAAAAGAACATCAGAACAGAGCTGCATTTCTCCAGCATCTGACAGGAATTGTTCCTGTGAGTTCCAGCTCTTCTGCTAGCAGCATTTCCATTCTCCATCATGAGGAAAATGTTACTAGTAGAATTGCTCTTGATTTTGCACCATGTTGTGAGTGTGGTGATTTGCCCTGCTGCTTACATAAAACAAGGACCAAAAGGGCAAATATTTTTGATCAGGTGCAAAGGAGAAGCAGCTTTTCCAGTTTTGACATGGCCAATTTGCAGTGATGGTGAAAATTGTATTAGGAAATGATCATCTAGGAAATGATCACCTAGGAAATGCTCTCAGCTCTTGCTGGTCTGGGTGTTAGCTGCATTGACACATCCAAGGCACCTGCCTGCATTCCTGTCTTGCTAATTAGCAAACGTTTAAAAGTAATGAGGTTACTGAACACAGACAGAGCCCACTGCCTCTGGTGAGCTGTTGGAATTGCAGGGTAATATTGAGCACATCTGGGACAGCACAGTCTTGTGTGTTTCCTGCAGAATTTAATCTACAGTGGAGAACCATGAGCATATTTAAGCTGTTTCACACTGCTTCTGATTTTCTTACCCTACTAGGCTGTGGATTTTCCCACATTTATAAATACATGGCCCATTTCAAGAAAAAAAATCTCACAGTCACTCTTTAGCCTGAAGGATTGTGTAAGTGCAGCAAAATGCATGCCCATATTGATAGTTAAATTATCTTTAGCAGCTGCTTTATGAATTATTGAAATGAAGGTTAATCCAGGCTGGCATCAGTAGCAGTTAGAACAGATTTCAGGTGTTTCAGGCCTCCAACAACTAGGAACTCGGGGGTTTTTTGCTCTTGTAAGAAATGGAAACAACCTGGAGAACAGTTGCCTGATACTTTTAAGCATATTGCTCTGTATGGGGAATACTAGAAATGTTCTCTCTTAAAGACAAAACTAAGAAGTCTTAAGCTTGCTTTGTTTCTGTTATTTCCTGATATATTTTCACAGAATTCTCAGGTTTGTATAATAATTCAGATTGTAAAAAATCCATCATCTTAGTGGTGCTAGTTTTGTGGATTAGGATATTGTATTTTTCTGATTTGTAATTTTCTTGCCATTACTCAGAAAAAATAGCCCATAAGAAAAATAATACTGATTGAGCCCATGTCCATGGAGTTATTCTTTTAGCCATATTTAAATCTTTGTGTTTCATGCGTTTGCCTGAGAAATAGCCATATTTAATAGGGTATTTTTAAGCTTCATAGGACAGCATGACACTTCTTTGCCTGTTGACCTCTGAACACAAAATCATGTGGAAGATACACAGAAAAAGCCTCAGACTCATTATGTGTTGATTTCATTCCTCTGTAGTTCACTTTCAAGTTTTAGAAAGGGATCTAAACATAAATAAAAGTACTAACAGATGAAAATATCCTATGGCTTCTCATAAAAACAGGCCTTTTATCTGCCCATCATGTGTAGTACTGCACTAGACTGAGCACTGCTGGTGGATGCTGAGCACTTTGATTGGGATTCATCATCTGGGACTCCTCAAAACCCCTTTAAGTTTGTCATGAATGTGAAATCCTGGTGGAGTTCAGAGCCTCCCTGGTGCAACTCCATACTGCAGTGCAGTTGTGGAACCACTGACCTCAGGACACTGATAGAGGGGATGAATCGTGGCCACTTTGGCAGATATATTGTGTGATTTCTAACAGGAATGATGAGCTCCAGACACCTTTTATTACCAAAGTTTCTAAAATGAAATATCTCTACTGATTTGCAAACAGCTGGTGCATACAATACATTGAGCCAGGAATATAGGCATCTATAGAGGAACTGTATGAAACTAGTGAAATGCTCTATGAAAAGTGATATTAAAGAGTAAATAAGAAGTGTGTCTAAGAAGTTACAAGGATATGAATGTTTCAGTCCTTTTTAGAGGTCAAGAGTAATTGGCCACAAAACAAAAATTATCTAGAAGCAAGCTCGGATTCACCACCACCAGATTGATTTGCTAGAGGTGAATTTGCATGTGTTGCACACGTCCAGATGTTCTTTTCAGTTCATTACTGGCAAACAGCCCAATTTGTCTAAATCATATTTAATATGATTAATATGATTAAGCACTTTGTGGCAGGTGTAAAGAAAAAAAATCTTTTATACATCCCCATGGGAGTCTCTATATTATTAAAAGTGTTATTTTAAACAATTTTTATAGTATTTAAAAGGGTGGGAGAGGAAAAAATAACTCGGTAGTAGGCAATTATTTACAAATTAAAAAACTATTGTATGCAAGCTTCCTGTTTTCAGCTTAAAGGAGGAGATTCTACAGGTATTATGAATCCACTTTTTCAACATGCCCTTTATGGTTGGCATGAATTCTCAGAACAGATCATTTCTCAATCTTAATAATTACTGCCAACAGTTTAAATGGAATTTTTTAGGATGAAGAGTGAGTTTGGCCAGCAGTCTGATAGTATTTTGATTCCTCTCCTGGCATAATTATCATTACAGTAACCATCCTCTGACATTGGGATAGGAGCTCCATTGGAAAAGCATGGATACCTTGTGAGGCTGCAACTGCCAACAACCTGTGCAGGTGCTGCATGAGCTCCTGCAGCTCTTACCCAAAGCTCTACAGTGGGAACATGGTGCACACAATGAGATCTTTGACTCTGTCAGAGTTGTCATTTCTGCTAATACAAAGCACAGTGTCTATTTCCATAGAAGGCAAGTTCTGTTGTCTGGTATCCAGTTGTTTTTTCATGGTGACCATGGAAGGTAATGGTCAGAAAGCTGCATCAGGACCCAAGGGACCTCTCTGTGCCTCACCTGCAAAGAGGGGATCCTGATACTCAACTCCTGAAAAGTTCTTTGAGAAATGGAAACCTTCAAACATTAGCCAGGAGATGGTGTTCCCCCTGTCCAGTGAGGGGGTGCAGTTCCTGATACTGAATTGACAAGTGTGTAAATGAAGGACCTGGTTTTCTAGATACTGTGTGCACTTCAGAAATTCTCTGTCATGTTTCATGCAGTGTAGGAATAATGCAGAACACAGAGTCTGGAGTTAGCTATTTTTAACATCTTGGTGAATACATGAACATATTGAGAGCTACTTTTTAAGCAAGTTAACATTTTTGGCTGGATAATTCTATGAACTCACCTCATGCTATAAAGGGAGAGAAATGGTGATGTTTGTTAGAGGTGAGATTGGCAGAGTAGCTTAGATTGAAGACACTTAAGACCCTGGAATCAGTTTGGTAAAGGACATTTTATGTTTAGTAATCCAGGAATTCCTGTAGTTAATCTTTCAGAAAAACATCCTTATTTTCCAATGCAAATAAAACAGTGAAGGGTTTGGGGTTTTTTAGTTGTTTTGTTTTTTTGGCTTTTTTTTTNCCTGGGTGACTTGGTCTAGGTGCCCCTGCTCTGGCAGGGGGGTTGGACTAGATGATCCTCTAGGTCCCTTCCAACCCCTAATATCTGTGAATCTGTGAATCTGTGAAGGGCTGTACACATCTTTAGCTAGCACAGGGAGACTCCTGCCACTGGCTTTGCTGGCTGTCAGACAGATGCACAGTACTGAACGAGGTAGGAGTGTCATTAATACTGAACAAATATAGGTGTTGCACCTTGTCTGGATGTTGATTCAACCTGTTCTCCAGAACAAATGATTTGAATTCCTACCGTGTTAGCAACAGCTGACTGTTTACAAAGAGATTTTGAGGTCAGATGTGCCACCTGGCAAGTGATACAGAAGTTTGTTGGGAAAATACACCAAAATTGCATTTGTCTGATGGGAACAGGCTGTCACATAAGCACTCTACCTTCCTTTCACATTACAGTACTGCTTATTTGCTAGAATATCTAAATCAGAATAGTGAAGATTCATTAAAACAAAAGCAAAAAAACCCAAACCCACACTCATTTTTGGTGAATAATTTAAATGTTAGAGCATTATGCTTTGAAAATGTGAATGCAATGAATTCTGTAAGAGTCAGGTAGCCATCCTAGCCCTGTTCTGCACACAAGAAATGAAGATAACTTACCTAGGGCAAATTAAAGCTTTGCAGGAGAGCAGCTATTCTGCTCCCAGTGATTGAGTTGCAGCTCCTCACAGCTACAGTGGCTGGGCAGTTATTGCAGAGGACTCAGAAAGTTAAACTGTAGGTAGAAGTAGCAGAAATCATTCACTGGCTGGACTCGTAGAGGAATATTTAATATGCTTATTCAAGGAGAATGTCCAGATATGTGTTGATTTATTCCTTTTTTCAGCTACAGTCCAGCTTATTTTCTCTGATTCCTGATTTAGGAATGTTTTTGTATCTGCACTGAGTGAATTTCATAAATATATTTTCTGTTACGCAGTTTTAATGAACAATTTTCTGCAGAAAACAAGAATATAAGCTGTTTATGATCATCTGTTACTTCTGGAATCAACACATATCTGGACATTCTCCTTGAATAAGCATATTAAATATTCCTCTACGAGTCCAGCCANTATTTCTTGTGCAAGATATATAGTCTTGTTTTGGTCATGATTGCTCATGCTACCATATGGGAGTTTGTTCATATTCTAGTTGAGCTAAAATCTGTTGCCATGTGTTTGACTACTCATAGTATTATGTTTTTTAAGGCATGGCTGTTTCTCACAGCTCAGTTTAAGCAAAATGAATTAGTTTTCTTTTTCTAAAAGATCAATTATGAAGTCAGAAGTAACAACAGGACAGTGAAGAACAGAGAGGTTAGTTACTTTGACACTACTGCTTCTCTAATGAAGTTCTAAACCAGCAAGTTCTGTTTATGAAGAGGGAACAGCTCTTGCTGAAGCCTTTAAGGTACAGGGAATTTACAGCAGGGCAACAGTCAGACCTTCTGATGGTTCCATGCTGTGGAAGAAGAGTCAGCTGCTAAGATCAAGAAGAAACTCATATCTTTTTTCTTTTTGTGTGTGGACGTCCTTATTCTGTAATATATTTTCTGTATAGTCATCTGTAAAAATTATGAGCAAAAAATACTTCTGTACTGGATAAATCAGTCAGTACAATGGTGGGGGAATGATGCAATTCTGGTTTTACTTTGCTTCCTAGCAGTTATACTAACAACAGATTAGAGCAGACATACTAATTTTAGATGTGCATTGACTTCTTATCCTAAACAGTCTGTAAGAACAATTCTCCACTTGTAAAATGTGGCTTTGTTTACATGTATTCTCACCTATATATAAGAAAGAAGAGCTTTTTTTGAAGCAATTTATTGTTGTTCTGATACACCACTGTTGCTCAACAAATCTGGTAGAGTTGTGTGAAGGTTTTGTGTGGCAGTTAGGCAGCCAGTTGGAAGAGCCTGTCTATGTGGGAGTGTTGTAATACTCATACTCATTAGTTTCCTTTGCAATTCAATGAGCTCAGTTACACTGAAAATAGTCTGTCAAACAAAACATGAAACTGATGGCTGAGAAACAGTTTGAAGGAAGGCAGAGAAAAAGATATAAAATCCCAATGAGCTACCAAGCTGAATATATTATCCCTGGCTTGCCACATGACAGTGTAATATCACAATTATCTGCTGCTTTCAGAGGCCTGGAATGAGGCAGAAGTGCTCCAGCAAAACCAGAATTACAGGTAGTAATTACAACTTTGAAAATTATATTAATGGAATAGAAGGATAAAAATAAACCTTAAAACAAACAAACAAACAAAAAAGGACCAGATCTTTTGCTTTCGGAATAGGAGTCTTGGGATCTAGTGAGTGCTGCTTTTGAGAACAGAGGGTGCTTTGAAGTTTAAATTTATTCAGGTCTTCTAGAAATGTGTGTCAAGAGATTGTACAGATATCTGTGTATTAAACAGCACTGCTGGGATGCTGGCTCTTCCACGTCCTGATGGACCCCAAACCAGTTGGAGAGCAACACGTTGAAATACTATGCAACATACTATGAAATCATCATCAATCTCCTAAAATCCACTTATTCCAGCCTATCCTCCATTGAGGAGTAAGATTTTTCAACTGAGAAAATAATTTTGAAGACACATTAGGGGAATTTGTTTCTAACTAAGGTTGTTTCACTAGCTGGAGCAATTTAGCCCCAAATTAGGTATGAGAAAGTCAGGTCTGTAAATCTAATTTACTTATTTATCTGTTTATTTGAAAAGGTAGTATTGTTGCAGTGGTTTTAGTTGAATTTTCTTTCTTTTGTTTCAAATAATCTTTCTCTTTACACCTTTGGAATCACAGGGACTGCAAGCAGTGGTTAACAATAAGAAACTTCACAAGTTAATGATAAAATTATCCCTACCTGCTCTTCATTGCAGCTCCACTACACAATGCTCTGACTTTTCTGCCACAGACTTAATATGTAAAGCTCTGGAGGGCAATTGACCACTGTGAATTTTTATAGCATGTCACAGTTGCAGAAACATCTGTGCCCATGAAGCATATTAAAAATTCTCTGACAAGACCATAAATCATGGAAATGCTAAACTCTGAAATATCAGTTTTGCAGTCAGTCATTAAACAAAACTCATAATCTATGAAATTATATATTCCAGTCTGAAATGCAATTTTTCACCTTGTATATAAATCTAGATACTCACTGTTCCTTTTCTTTTGCAAAGCACAAAGCTCATCAGCAAAGATATTACTGTCAGAGTAAATAAAGTAGCTCTATCCATCATAGCCTTGTCAGAAACAGATAGATTCCTAGTTAAACCTTATTTTTCATATACAGAGCATCAAATCAAAGGGACACAGTCTATGCTTGTTCTGCCTGTGAGTCCCAAGCACACCAGTATTAAGTCTGTACATGGATGGTGTGCAAAATAGGTCTCCAGGAATGAGTTCAGGACCTACATTTTTCAGTTACACAGGACCTAGGTTGAGCTTGTGCTGAAGGCCACATCCATCCCACAGGTCACATTCTTCACCTGCCACTGATGCCCACTAGACTACAGGGAAGCTCTCCTAGGACATTCGTGGAGAAAACTTGGGTATGACCTTGGTTTCAGAAAACATGCAAGTCCCCACTTACAGATTGATAGTCTTGTACCTGGCTTTGCTGTCTTCAGGTGTCTCTCCTGCCTTTGAGTGAGTCATCTGAGTGCTCAAATCTGAAGGTCTTGAGGAAAAGCATTTTGATGTTTCCTGCCACAAGAAACAGGTCATGTTAATATCCCAATTAAAGCTGGATCACAGTCTCTGTACAAAAGGTCAACATGATTATAAGGACACAAGTCTCTCTAATGCTTGTGAGATGGAAATGAAACATGTCACCCCTAAGTTATATACAAGGCATTGAATGTTGCATTGTTTGTGCATATTAACGTTTGTATATGTTTTCATTATGTGCAAAATTATCAAACAAATCTCTTTGCTAAAGCTTTCTTCAGATGTGTTGTCTAGTTCAAGCCTAGCCAGCTATCCAGAGGGAATGAGTCAGTCTGACTGTACCACACAAACTGAAAAACTGATAACTGATTTAGTTAGTAAAAAACTGTAACTGCTTCTTGCATTTCATCTAAAACTTAGCAGGTGAGACCACTTGAAATAGAAATTATTTTGTTTTTACTAGAACTTCACCCTGTGTAAAACAGGATTCAGGTTTGGATTGGGTGTCAGAAGGTCTCCTTCTGAAACTGGAATTGCAGAAGATTGCAGACTTGCTGTCCTGACCCAACAGTCTCATGTGATTTCACAGTGTAAGTGTGAGGCAGTTTAGTATTTGATTGAAGAGAAACTCATTTGAAGTCATGTCCAAGATTCAGGGCTGTGTCACTGGGAGATGAACTTACAAGGGACTTCTGGAGTATTGCTGTGAGGCCAGGGATAAACAGTTACTAGGAGGATTTCCTGCATTTCATAAAACTGAGCAATTATTTCTGTTACCACAAGGATCTTGGGAGAAAAATTGGTTTACATGTAGGCAATCTTCTCCTTCCCTTCACTCTGCTGCATTCCCCTTTTCCCACTCCAGCTAGACAGGCTGCAAAAATGTAATTTTACACAAATGGACTAAGGAGAAAAAGTTTCTGTAAGAAGTGTGTCTTGCCTCTGGGGCAGAGGTCTTGGGCAGTGAGAGAGCTGAGCTGCTCAACAATTGCAGTCAGCAAGTTCCAGACTCACTGAAACTTTTCACTATTAAAGCTCTGTTGAGCTAGAGATGTTCATCGAATTCCAATATGCACAGCTTAGTTTTTCTTGCTGTTTCCATCAAATACAGCATTGTGCTGTCATGGACCTCTAAACTGCTGCCTGAATTTCAGCTTCTAGAGAGAAGAAAGTGTGGGGTCAGGAGCGGGGAGTACTAGTCACAGGTAGGTGCTAGGGGTATTAAATGGATTTTTTCCTGTCTCTCTATTGTCATGTCTTGCTTACCCTTGTGCAGCCTGCAGGCTGGCTGAGTTTCTGCTCTGTGCTGGGACAGAACCCTCTGGGTGTTGGGTGAGGGAAGAAAGGCTCTTGGATGGAACCACAGCCTCTGATCCCACCTGTGCTTTACCTGGGCAGAGTGTGTTTCCCTGCAGTGGAGAATCAGCTTGCTGCTCAGTAGGGGTTGGAGGGGATTTCTGTTGGTGGTGGAGGGAGACTTGGCAGGGGAGCTGTGGATGCCAGTGGGTCAGAAGCCTCTCCATCATTCATCAGTGGGAAGGAATCTCCAGACTCTTCTCCTTGACTGTAGTGTTCACGTCTATAACCTGCATCAGAAGAATGGCTTCACCTGTATGCTCATTGGAGAGATCTTTGAGCTCATGTAAGTGCAGGTTCACCCTCTGCTGTGCCTATGGCAGCTGCTGGGCAACAGCCACAGGAATCTGCCAAACTCCTGCAGCTAGTAGGAGGGAGGGTTTCCCTTGCCATTGTCCTGCCTTTCCTTCATTAGGGTTTTCCATGCCCCAAACCTGTGTTCTGCTTGGTGGAGCTGGTGCCCGTGAGCTTTCCTGGCACCATAGCTGTGGGAATGTACCTCTGTGAGGGTCACGCTGCCAGCTTTACATTTCAGGAGGCAGGAGGGCGATTCCCTCATGCCTGGTCCCTTTTTTCACAGGCAGTTCATCTTTGTGGTGGCATTCACCACCTTTCTTATCAGCTGCGTTGATTACGACATCCTCTTTGCCAACAAAGCAGTAAATCATAGCCAGCATCCCAGTGAGCCCATTAAGGTGACTCTGCCGGATGCTTTCCTGCCTCCAAACGTCTGCAGTGCAAGGTAGGGGCAGCAGAAGGCACGTCAGCCACCACTCTTGCTTTCTCAGGTACCTGGGGTGCCTGCCTGGGCCTGTCTCCCACAACTTGCCTTTTCTTGCTTGCAGAATCCAAGCAAACAGCTTCCTCATTTGCATCCTGGTGATAGCTGGGGTTTTCTGGATCCATCGACTTGTCAAATTTATCTACAACATTTGCTGCTACTGGGAGATTCACTCTTTCTACATCAATGCCCTCAAAATCCCCATGGTAAGTTGCTGGACTGAGGACTGTGGGCAGAGCCAGCTTCTCCAGGAGATCTGTACTGAGCGCTCTTCCCTCTGCTCTGTAAGGATTTGTTTCTTTTCAGC
Source organism: Ceyx cyanopectus (assembly GCA_013401355.1). Classification (NCBI taxonomy): domain Eukaryota; kingdom Metazoa; phylum Chordata; class Aves; order Coraciiformes; family Alcedinidae; genus Ceyx; species Ceyx cyanopectus. The sequence continues at coordinate 49,989 of VYZU01005131.1, forward strand.
CTTTTCTCCAGCAGACAACTTATTCTGTGTTAACCCTCTGTGCCCAGCCTGCCTCTCTGCCTGCTGGCACACGCCTCTGCCATCTGCTACTCAGTATGTTTATCCTTTGGTGGTGGCCTTTTCTGTTTTGCTTTTCAACAGAGAAGGCAGAAGCGAGGATATCCTCACTCCTCCCTGGGTTGGGGACAGCGTCATTGTCGTTTTTACTGGGGTAGGGAAACTGGGGCATGGAGCTACTCAGCTGGTGAAGATCACACTGGAGATTAGCATGTCAAAGGTGGGGTTTGAGGCTCACAAATCCATCCTAGGCCAGAGTCCTTGTTCTGATGGACAATGTCAAAAAGCTTATGGACATACTTTGGAGCAGAGGCTGTCTTGAGAAAAGTGGGGTGAGCCAAGAGGCTGGGTTTGTCCCTAGCTTTTCCCCAGGCTCCCTCTGAGACACTGCTTAAATCCTTTCCCCAGTTGTGTCTCCCCACCATCTGCAAACGGCAACTCTATGGGAGCCTGGAGCTGTTCTTTCCTCCAGGGCAGCTGGTGTCTGAGTGGCTGGGAAACAGTCTGCACCAGTCTGGACACAAAGGTCACTGGGGCAGGGTGTGGGGTTTGCTCCTCGCCAGCCAAAGCAGTGCCTGGCATCCTGCTGTCACTCATANTTAGCTGCATGCTTCCACACGATGGAACAAAATTAACAGGTAACTGTCATGAAAGTAAACTGTGTCTTTGTTTATCCCTCAAGTAGGTTAAAAATACAGGAAAAATGAATATACATGCCATTCATGGTGTGCTTTTCATCTTGAAGGACTTATAAAGTGAAGGGACTCCTAGAAAGAGGAGGGTGATCAAAGCTGCTCAAGAGGGTATTTGGGTAAAGTGGGAGTGCTGTTAAACCTCAGTAATGGAGTCTACTTATCACTCATCTTAATTATTCTTTGTTGTACTGGTGGTTCTTATTTTAAAACCATTTTGAACATGGAGACAAAAAGTGAAAAGGTCAGAGGATGGATCAAGTTTGAAGAGAGCTCGGGAGGTCATACTGTCCATCTTGCTTCTGAAGCAGGGTCAGTTCTGAGATCCCACCAGGCAGCTGAGGGCTCTATTGTGGAGCCTTGAAAGCCTCCGAGGACAGAAAGTGCACAGGCTCTTCGGGCTCCTGTTCCACTCCTTGACTGTCAGTCCCCTGCCCTGAAACTGTCAACTGATCTTACCCTTGCTGCTTTTCAGTGATGGAAAATTCAGACTGGGAGTGATGTGATGAACCTTGTTCTGCTTTGTTTTGTAAGTAGGTTTATATACTATGCAGAATAAATGCATGAGCTTTCATTAATTAGAGTACTCCACAGAGAAATGGGGAGTTGTTTGTTTCCAAAAAGATAGATAAAAGGTGGAAATCTGTAGTTAGAGCTTTTGACAGCTGGCTAGAGCCTAGATACAACCTGCTGTGGAGTACCAGGAGGTGCTGGGAAAGGTCTCTCTTCCTTGGCTTTCTTTAAGGTAGAGGCTTTAGTGACCATATAGTCTGAATTTTAAATCTATATTCTCCACAGCCTGTGTTGTCCCAGGAGCCTCTTTCAGGCAGCACAGTTTCTGCTCTTCCTCGCTCTAGAACTTCTCTCTCTCAGACTGCAGACAACCCCAGTAGTCAGAGGCCTCTGTGAAAATGCTCTGAAGTACAATTATTGACAGTATTGATGTTTTAATTGTTCTCATTAAGTTCCAATGTCTTTGCTGCATTAAGAAAGTGTGGAAAGCTCTTAGGCATTTGAGACTTCACCAAACCCAGTCTGTTAACATAGGGTTCCAAAATGAATGTTTCCTTCATAAGGAAAAAATAAAAAAATAATATATATATACACTTTTATATGCATATACATACACATACCATTTAAAATAATAATAAAAAATAATTGTAGGGTTTCCTGAATCCCATTTCACCCTTTTAAGAAGCCTGTGGTTATCTGCTAAGAGGTGTTTAGGAGCAGTTTTGACTTTTTGCAAGTCATAGGTATTTTATTTTGTTTCACTTGAGTGTAAGTATTTCCATGGCTGTTGTCTTCTTCACCTGTACCACTAATGTTGCCTCCTTGTGGTTCAGTAGCAGATTTGGGGATTCCTGTATTTATGGTAATTAAAAGAGAATGTTGAATTCAGGTTCAGTGATTTTAACACGTATCAGCCAGGTAGCCATACGTGGTTGTAGAGGCTCTCACTATTGTTAATATGTACCTCAAAAACCAGCCTTCCTCTGTGTGCTTGTGCACAAGTGTGGACGTATATCCTGAATTGTATAGCAAAGAATCTCTGCTGGGGAGTTCAAGGATTTATGTATTTTTTTTAACAAATCCCCTGTCAGTATGATTCTGCTGCCAGTCTGCCAGCATCAGCTAATTTTCCTAGGCCAAATTCAAATAATAAACACAGTTCTCTGTAGCATATTATAGTCAAAATGCTTAACAAACCATGAACGGTCTACTTGTGCGGTCCCTGGTACCAGTAGCTAGTCTTATTGCATTGGACAAACCCAAATCCTTAAGTTTAGTGTGTACTGTAATGTTGTTTTTCTTGGGCTTGTGACTGCCATTTGTAAATAACATTTCTGCTAAGCACCTAGTGTATAAACCATACATGATTTACAGATTATTAAGGTTTAAAGAGAAAATGAACAATACAGTGATGAAAATAGCAAAGATAGACTAGGTGACCTATATAGGGCTTTTCCATTTCTAACTACACTGATGCTATGAATTAAATAGTTACATCCAAGCAAACATATGAAAGCAGTAATTGAAGAAGTTAATGTAGTATTCTTGTTCAGTTAACAGCTATCTTACTTTGTTAATCATAGAATCACAGAATGTCAGGGGCTGGAAGGGACCTCGAAAGATCATCTAGTCCAACCCCCCTGCCAGAGCAGGATCCTTTCCCTGGAGCTTTATAGGGAAGCATATTTATAGCTTTTTGAAATCTAAACTTTTGAAGTCTTTTCAGCAGCAGACTGTAAGTAGGCTGGTCCTTTTGGAAGGAGGGAGGTAACAGTGCCCTCCTGGAGAAGCTGAGCATTTGGATGTCCTAACAGAATAGATGATAGCACTGAAGCCTTGGTTACCACCTAGACAGATCTACAGGGATTCTAATGCACAAAGAAGAAACCTCAGAACACATGGCAGTTGGTGCAGTAAGCTGGTGTTTGTCTCCTTTGATGGCAGAGCAGGTTGCTCTGTGTTAGAGCAGCAGTCTCACTGGTTTGCCCTCTCTCAGCCTGAGCCCTGGGAGCCACCCCAATGCCTCCGTGGCCCAGACTGCACGTCCAGAAGTTCTCCTTGCTCTGAAAGTAAAGTCTAAAGGCTTTTGCTCCTCAGTATGAATTCCCTAAGCTCTCCAATTTGGATTTGTCCTTCATGTTTTACGGTTGGACTTGATTTTAAGGGTCTTTTCCAACCTTAATGATTCTCTGTCTCAAGTGGTGAGGAGTAAAAAAATGATTAATTCCTCAGCAGTCTGAAACCACATTAGATTTTACTTCATGTCATGCTGGAATTAATGACTATTGCTGAATGGCTTTATAGGCACCGGGGTATTCCCCACCCAAGCACAAGAGCCCAGTTTCTGGGACCTGAGCAGTGCACTCATGTCTACAGCTTCCCCATTAGATGAAGGGGCAATTGCTCACACATAGCTTAAAATATCCCCCTGAATGCAAGTTTTGAAGAGGAGACTTTCTTCCTTGAGTTGCCAATTTGCATTCTTAAAGAAATGGACTTGAAACTTTAAAATTTAAACCAAGTTTTGGTGTCCTGAACAACAGCAATGCCAAGAGTCTATTGGGCTGACATTGCCCCGGAGGGTCCATGTTCAAAGAAAAATGATGGCAGCAAGTTCAGGCAGCTGAATAATCTTATCAGCAGAACATTCAAATTATTTTATAATGAAATATCATTTGTGACTTCTAGATGCAGCAGGTGCTTTAAGACCTCCAAATTCACTGCCCCTGAATTTATATGCAGAATTATAATGACAAAGAGTGGCAAATGTTAAAATTTTAATGGCACCCACTGCACTTGTAATCATGTAAATTCTATTACTACTGAAAAAAAGTTCACACAGTGCTGCTCCAAGCAGTGATGATTTGCAATATCATCTCTCACTTGTATTTTAATTATTTGTTGGTGTTATTAACAAGTAGTCTAGTAACATGTAATAGTGATAAAATGGTATTAATTTATTCTCATAGTATTTCAGCTGATGCATTTGGAGGAGCATACCAAATATGTTTGTTTGGATGTTGCTTTGTTAATAAATACATTTTAAAGCATCAGAACTGATTGGCCAGAAGATATGGCTTTGTAACCTTTTCAGCTTTATCTCAGAGATCATCTAGGAAGAGTAGGAAAATTTCAGATAGCATTGTTAATATTTACTTGCCTTTAACATTGTCTTTTAGGGCTAATGTAAATAGTAGGTGCTCACCCTTCTACAGAAATAAGAATGAATATGGCCTCTTGCTACAGTAAACAGCAAGAGCCCTTTGCAGGGTGTATCTGACAACTATTGCAATTAAAGTATGCTAAAGAAAATACAAATGACCTTACATTTTATAAAAGCACAGTGGTTATCTCATCAGAAAAGAGAGATCTATCCCTTAGAGGTTACAGTTTGTGTATTTAATTAGAAAGAACATTAACATAAAATGGTTCCCTGTCTCTACTCTTGTGATTGTCTATACTGTGACCTGTAAAAGACATTTGCAAGATACTTAGTGAAGTCTAACCAGTGAAGCTAGGGTTGCAATATTGCTGCCTTGAGTCTGTGTTGAGTATGATAGTACTCACTGCTGAAGGAAATGCTGTCAGTATACTCCATAAACTCAGTCTGTTCTGGAGTGTGTGTGTGAAAGAAATCCAGTGTTTCTAGGTGTGCTCAGCAAGTATGGGATTAATTTTTCCTGCTGCAGTTGAGGCTGAGCAGGGGAGTCCAAAATGGGAGGTGATCCTCTCTTATTTTCTATCTGTTAATTAGCCATGAGCTATTTTTACTTAGAAAAAAGAACAATGAAAACGTACTGGTTGCATTAAATGTGTAGATTCAAGAAGCATGTAAAACTATCATAATTAAAATACTTTCAACCATGATGTTTAAAGTGCTTTTGGCTATAAAAATATTACTTTTAGTCATTTTGGTGTATGTTTGCAAGAATATATTTTTTATTTTTAAAATGACTTTGAACATTGGGAATGCCACAGGCAATGAAAGGGGTTTTAGTAAAGGAGTACTAATAATAACTCCACTTCTGCATTAATTATATTTCCTTTTTGAAAAAAAACACCAACAAAAAAACAACCACCCCTCCCTTATCATCTTTGAGTGCCCTTTAAATCAGGACACCGTTGACACTTTGTTTCCAATTAACAGTAAAAACCTTCTTTGATCCTTTGACTTTTTTAAGAGATGAATTTATATTTTCTAGACTAACATGCATGACAACATAATTCTCCACACTCATAAATATTCAACTTCTTTGCTTTAATGAGGAATGGAATGTCATCTGCTTATCTAAAGCAGCAAAGGCTTTGCTAATATTCACAGACAAAAAAAACCCCACATTTAAATAACATTAAAGCTGTGACACATTTGGCCAAAACCAGGTCATTCAAAGTTAAGCCTGACACTCAGAGCTGGGTTACATCTCTATGTGCTTTTACAGCATGAAAAAAAAATGGAGAATCCAAATCCAGTGTGTTTCCACTCATTGATTTTCTTTCATATGCTTTTGGAAATAGGATTTGTGGAGAGGGTGGTAGGTTTATTCCTACGACGTAACAAGATTCTGGCATCTGTTAAATTCTACATGGAACATCCTACTCTTGTTTTTCCCAGGCAGTGGCCAAACCTTAGTGGGATCCTTAGAGGTTAAGAATAGGCAAGACACCACTGACCTTATTCCAGCTGGTAGTTTTGGCCTCATATATGCTTATGGTAAAACTCTAAGGAGAAGTCACATTTTAGTTTTGTCTCCATTAAAATATCTCTGATATTCATATAATCCAAATTTTAATTGGTGTTACTGCTACAACTGGATTCAAACAAAGAATAGATCATTTTGTATTCATTCTGCAGAGGCAGAAAAGTTTGCATTGCTAATTTTGCATCTAGTTTAAATGCCAGTTAAGTTTTGTCAAAGTTAATGTAAAATTCCCTTTTGGAATGTTTGGATTAAATGGAAAGAGTGTACACTCCTTCTCCATTTCCTGCTTCTTGCTCATTAGGAGGGGATTTTATAGTATAAGAATATTAAATTTATGTGATAAGAGTTCTTAAAACTCTGGCTCAGAAGGCTGGGTATCTGAAAATATCCCTTAGTTATTCCCTAAAATAGCTGCTCTCAGTCTATTTAAATGCTTGTACTAATACTTCAGTAATATTTTCATAAAAGTTTAAATAACTCATGTTACTTTAGCACTTCAAGAATGACTTTTTCTTCTGTGGTAAGAACCTTGTCATGTCATTTTTCCATGGGTGTGAGAATTTTTTGGCACAGAGTACTACGGATCTTTATGAAGAAACAAATCTATACCAGTAATACTTTTTAGTGCATAATGGAAACTCTTAGGTCAGTAGCATTTCTGCTAAAATGGAAAGGCTGTACAAAACTGTCAGAAAAATTCTCCATTAACAGCAAGCTTGAAAACCTGAAAACAGACATGACACCATTAGTATCCAGATGGAGTTAAAAGGAATACACAAAGCTCACAGTCAGCTGTGTTGAGATGTAGTTGAATAAAAAAGAACCTAAAAGTTAATTCACTATGTCTGAGATACTGCTAGTGTCTTGGAATTGAAGTAAGTTTCTTAAGAAAACCATTCTCTATTGGACCAGTGTATAAAAATAGGGTGGGGGTTTTTTTTCCCTTTGTGAAATATCCTTTTAGACCAGTCTGTTTTGCAGCAGTTTTTCTGATACTGGATATTCTTCATCTTATGATACTATCATCTCCTGATACCATCACAATCTGAAGGCCTCTGGAAAAAAACTGTGATTTAAAAGTGTTAGTTGAATCATAATTTTTCAAACAGTGGTTCATCTTTTTCTAGAACCTTTTCTATAAAGCTGACATTTTTAGCACTGTCATGTTGGAATCTTACAAACAGTTGTGACAATCTTGCACCTCCCAGAATGGTTGATTGCAAGAGAAGCATTATAGACATCAGATATTGGATTAGAGTTCCTGAAATATCTTCTGCTGGATGGAGAGACATGGCTCAGTGGGACTGGGAGAGGCTAAAGCCTGTGCTGCAGACACAGTTAAATGTGAAGCAGATGAGGTTTCTCTGTGTGAGGACATCATCTTAGTGCTGTCTCAGCTTTGTGCTTCTTGTGGGATGCTGCGGTAGGTGAGAGGTGAGGAAGCACCACAAGAGGCTGGAGGTGTAGATGGAGTGCTGCAAGTAGTAAGAGGAGGAGATTCCACTGTATGAGTCCTATGAGGAATTTTGTCAGTCATGTGATTTTTCACATCTAGACACTGAGATCCATTTCTCTAAACAATGAATAAGAAAATAAGACAGCAAGTAGTTAGTTGTACAGCTCATAACTGTGTGCACAGGACTGTTTAAGTCTCAAGATGCTCTTCTACTGTGCTCAGTGCACAGCAAAATGGGGCTTTAATTTGGGGTGACTCAGAGGCCAACTGGAGATAAGCTCTGCAGACAGATTGCTGCAGAACAACTGCTCAGAGTGCTCATCCTTTTTAACTTGGGATGCAGGGTTGTATCTTCCATGTGGATGACAAATGTAGGTGGGGAGAGCAATAGATATAACAACTAGATTTTAAAATGGGTGTTATCAGAATGCTGTGAATACTGGAACATCCATTCAGTAAGGGCAAAGGAATACAGATCAAAATTCTTAGGTAACAAAAAGGAATAAACTGAAGTATAGTAATGGCAAGGTATTCACTTCTCAATATTCACTGGTGCCATATCAAGCTAAAAGACTTATTTATGTTTATAGATGGAAGCCTATTTCAGATGATATAGTAATCTTCTAAAAGTAGATTTTAGTACTGTGAGAAGTCCGTATTCACAGCACTAGAAGGAATGTTTTCTTCAAGAGCAGCCACAGAATAGGTTGCAGCATTGGAGTTTTCTCAAAGCTGCCATGACCTTCAGGTGTCATTGCTTAAAAAACATGATAAAGTTTCAACTTTTATATCCCTGCCTCTTCCTCAAAGCTTCTAATGAAACCTTCACTTAATAGTAGTGACTGTGCTGTTGCTGCTGTGGTTATCTGCATTGCCATGATACAACTGGTGTGGTCAGCTGGGGTAGTTGAGCACAATTGTGTCTTTTGCCCGTTGCTGAAGATTATTTACAAGAATTCCTAATTTTCTTTGCACAATACAATAGACACTATTTCTTGCTCAGTTATGCTTCTACTACTCAGTATAACAGGAATGTAAATACAGTGCCCTTCAACCCTCTGAGCTGGTGGCATGCCATGGCTAGGGGTAGCAGGAAGGCACATTGCTTATGCCAGCTGCGTGGCTTCAGTGGCACTTATGTCCCATGTCAGCATGGTGCTGCTCCTCTGGATTTGAAATGTCCCCTGGATAAAAATTTCCATCACAGCTGCCTTAAGCAATTGACAGAACATTCTGTCTGAGGGTGCAGATGTGCAGCTCCCAGAGCAGAGATGGATGGCTCCTATCAGTACTGGAGGAAAATGAGCCTGTCTCCCCACCATAAACTGCAAGAAGTTCTTACGATGGGAGATGAGAATCGATGTTCACCACTGCTTAGGAGGAAGGGGGTTCCTGTTTTATATTTATTACCTATTCTGATGTAGTCTAAATACCTGAAGCCACAGGGCTGAGAATATCGTTCTACATGGAAATGCATTATAATAGCTTCTGAATGTCTTCTGTAGGCAGCTAGCAGAAAATGATAGGAGGAAAGCTTGTAATAAGCAGATCAACTTCTGCAGAAAGTTCAAGAGTAGACCAGCAGATCTTTTCAGATGGATAGCTGCTAGTAAAAACCTTTCCTGGTTTGTATGCCTTTGTATATCATATCAGATTAGAGAAACCCTTTGAAAAATATGGAGTAAATACTACTCAGACTAGCAGAGAACTCGACAGAAGTATCTCAGATCTTTGGTGGCAGGAGAATTGCAAACAGCATGAACAATTCATAGGTTCAATATGGCAGTTCTGGAGATATTTCAAATCAGCATTATTTTCCAAGAGGAATGCAAACTGGAAGACAAACCTTTGTTCAGAAGCTAAAGGCAAACAGTGATACTTTCAATAATGTCACTTAGAAAATAGCCATTGTTTTGGTGAGCTGTACAGTTTATTCTGCAGGTCACCGAAGTGACATCCTCTTAGCTGGTGATGCTGCTTTCTGTGCATATTTCAGTGACAAAAATAATTTTCTTGCTGCATTTCTCCCAGTTAGGCCAACAAAAGCTGACGAGATTGAACTGAATTACAGTCTGGCTATTGGACCAGAAATGTAATTGCTGATTCTTGATGAATACTTTCCAATTACAGTTAATTCATAGCTGAACAGTTATACAAGGGCAGAATTCTAGGCAAAATAGAG
>VYZU01005132.1:6661-18486 GCA_013401355.1 Ceyx cyanopectus
AGTGGTGAAAATGAAGTAGAGAGGAATTAATCAGATGAGAAGAGCAAAAACAGAAAACTGAGTAATTAATTTAGGAAAAGATCTGAAAAGATTGATGGCAAAAGGCAAAGCATGTTCTTGGTGCACTTACAACAACATAGATGAAAGAAAAATCATTGGAATTGAGACAGGAATGATCTGAAAGAAAAATAGAGAAGTCAAAGGCTGTCTCAGCAGGGTAATAGAACAGGATCAAAAGAAAGAGGTAAGGAAAGATGCTGAGAGGCAAGAGAGTAGTAGTAGTAAAGGAAAAGACTGTGCTGCTGGCAGACCCATGTTAGCTCTGTCCATGCCTCTGCTTTTTTGGCCACAGTCATGTCAGCTACTGCTCTTGGCTTTTGGTATTCTGGAGATACTACTTTAGGGCTGCATAGAAAATCAGTTAAAGTGCAAAAAAACCCCAAATGATTCTATTATGAAGGTATTGTAAAAATAAAAATCTTAGGACCAAGTAATACTCTAAGAAACATACCCTGTTCTCACCTCTTTGCTGCACTACAGTGTGATTTCTCACCTTCCAGAAATGAGATTTCTCCTTGATGGGAAGGAAACTGACAGAGCAGAAAGCAGAACCACAAATGACTGAGGACCAGATTTTGGGGATGGTTGCCCAAGTGTTGTTATTGCTAATTAGCATGTCTAGAAATCACTGTTGTCAATACTGATGGCTTTAGAATATTATAAATATCAGAACGAAATAATGGTGGTAAGTTAAAAAGAGAGATTGAGACAAACAGTAGCTGCATTTTTTTTGGTAGGAGATTAGTCTTGTTCATTCATACAAGACTGCTTCTAATTCCTCATATTAAGATGAAAAAATGTCCCTGAATTATTGGATGTTTCATCTAGAAAGAATATAAACAGATCTAGTGCTTCATAATGCTCATCCAAGTAAAGACATGAATCTTTGAAGTGGGTGGAGCAAGCAGTGCATGAGTTTATTAATCTGTCTATTATATTTAAAATAGCTTTCTTTTATAGTAAAACCATATGCAATTATAATTAGGCAAAGAAAACAAGTCACAATCCAACTTTATCAATGCTTTTACTGATACAATATAGCCTTCCTTTAAGCAGTTATATGCATTGTTGCCTCAGCTAAATAAGAAAATTACTTTCTCTAAAATTACAGTCTCTAAAGCAATCATTTGAATAGCTTCATCTAGTAAATAAGCAGCCTATAATTGAGGGGAAAAAAAAGTGTATTTTGAAAAAAATATTCTATCAAACTTTTTTACACCCTAGTTATCTTGCATAGTCTGTTGAACCTTCAGACTCATAAAACAGATTTACACGCAGAAAATACTATTTAGAAGAATGCTGAGTTCTGCTAAGGGAAACAAACTGAACTGATCAGCAGCAGTCTCATTATTCAAAGTTTTATTCAAAATAATCTATGGCTGTTCTTATAAAATACCTTAAATAGTTCAAAAAGATGTAAAAATTAAATTGAAAAAATACTGATGTCAGAGTCAAATCAGTGCAAGTTGAAGATTTCTCTCATGTTTGCTACATAAGACAGCAAAACTTGTTAAAAAAACATGACATGTTTGCCAATCTAAAGACAGTCTAAAATGGGAGTCCTAAACTTTTTCCCAAACAGTAAGGGTTTCTGTAGTACAGAAATCACTGACTTCAGAGGTTAAATTAGAATGGGAAAGTGTAGAGGTGAAACATGTCTGCCTTCCTGACTTGTTCCATGTAGTGAACTGTGTAGTGTTGTCTGGTTGCATCTGTGGAGTGCTTGCTTATCAAATATCTACCATGTGCCTCCCGAGGATGTGGTCACATGGGTGTTTTTAACAATAGAATAGATATTTTCCAGTGGAAAACGTTGAATGTAAAATTCCACAGCAACAATTAAAAATCTTAAATAAAATGACAAGTACGCACCACAGGGTTTAAGAAAAACAAGTGAGAAGAAAAGAAAGAACTGTTTTAAGTACAAATACTAAGAACCCATGTGGTTAACAAGGTTAATTTATTTCTAAAAATCATGTTATTATATATTCTGCATTAGAATAAAAGGGGTATTGGACTTCAAATCTTGTTTCTAAATACTGGGATGTTTTAATATGGGCTGAACTGCATTTTATGATTTTCCCTGTGAAATATAAGTGCTTTATGCATTTATGGAAGCACTCTGTCATGTGCATGAATATGAGAAAGTGAGTAGTTTGCTCTGGAAACTAGATTTCCATCTTTGGAAGGACCAGAGGTCTGTAGTCAACTGAGTTTCTTCCATGTTTGCAGTGTAAAATTATGTGCATAGGTTAATTAAAGATGCCCACATGTGATTAATCATCTGATATAATTGCTATTCACAGGGAAGCTCAAGTAAATTGTGCAGGTTCAGTATGTATTATGTGGGTAATGAGGAGCCCTTTTATCTCTATGCTGTCATATTTGTTGTGGTGCCCATCCCACAGTTAAGATGGACTTTGGGAATTTTTGTCAGAGAATCACAGTTTATGTGTAGTTGGGTGGGTAAGAATTACAAAGAAAAATTTTCAGGTCTCTTTCCACTCTCCTGTGATGTGGGGTGGGAAGCATTTTGGTTATACATCCATTTTTTTTCTGCTGCGTAAATCAAAAGGTCTCAGCAGTCATCACAAAATGCATTCATGTGGGTGAGAGCTGTAACACTCCTCTGCTAAACTCCTTCTACAGGAGGGTACTTAGCAATCAGTATTTTGATTACTAGGACTAGCAACAAAGGCCAACGTTTGACATCTGAAAACCACTGTAAGGGCATATTTAGATAAATGTTACCTTGGGAACTAACTAGTTCCCAAGATGACATTGAAGTAAAACAAGCAATTGAAAGAAATTAATTCTGACCTTTCCTTTGTTCTCAAGAATCTGCCATCCTGCATCCAGTGAGCATACGTGAGGATCCCCTGATGGCTCTTTTCTGGATCTTCTGTGTCACTGTGGAACCCTGTGTAAGCATGTGGGAAATGTCATCCCAAGCAAATGCCAGCATTGCCCTCCTATCTGCTTTGTTTGCATGAGGCAAATGGGGATGAATCATAGAATCATTGAATGGTTTGGGTTGGAAGGGACCTTTAAAGGTCATCTAGTCCAATCACCCTGCAGGGTGTGTGAGCAGGGACAGAGCCCTGTTCAACCTGGCCTTGAATATTTCTAGGGATGGGGTGTCTACTACCTCTCTGGGCAAATGCTTCCAGTGTTTTACCACTCTCACTGTAAAAATTTCTTCCTTATATCTAGTCTGATTCTACCTTCTTTTAGTTTGCAACAAGCCCTGCTAAAAAGGCTGTCCCCATCTTCCTTATAGGCCTCCATTAAGTAACTAAAACCCATGATAAGGTCTTCCCAGAGCCTTTTCCAGATTGAACAACCCCAAATCTCTCAGCCTTTCTTCACAGGAGAGGTGTTCCAGCCTTCTCATCATTTTTATCACCCCTCTCTGGAACCACTCCCAACAGGTTCATGTTTGCTGAGGCCTCCAGAGCTGGACGCAGCACTCCAGGGGAGGTCTCACCAGAGTAGAGGAGCAGAATCACCTCACTCCACCTGCTTTCCACACTTATTTTGATGCAGGATTTCCCTTTTTCAGGGAAAAATGGTGCAGTGTTTCCCTTTTTCAAACCACCAGGGTCTTCACCTGACTGGCAGGATTCTTCAAATATCATGGACAGTGGCATAGCAACTGCATCAGTCAACTCTCTCAGGACTCTGGGATGCATCTTGTCTGGTTCCATAGACCTGTGTAAGTTTGGGTTCCTCAGGTAGTCATGAACCTGGTCTTCTCTTAAAGTGGAAGGGACTTTGCCCCCTCCAATTCCTGACTTGTCGTCCATCCACTTGGGAGGTGTGGGAAGAGAGGAGCCAAAAATGTTGTTTTGTACCTCAGCCTTCTCTTTTAGTCTGTTGTTACCAGTTTGCCAGTCTTGCTTATTTGGGGGGGCCATGCTTTCTTTGCCCTTCTGTTTCTGGTTGACATACCCATAGAAATCCTTATTATTCTTTGCATCTCTTGCCAAGTTCAGCTCCAGATGCACCTTGGCTTTCCTGACCCCAACCCTACGCATCTGGGCAGTGTGCCTATACTGTTCCCAGGATACCTGTCCCTGCTTCCACTGCCTGTGCAATTCCTTCTTGCCCTGTAGTCTTAGCAGCAGATCTCAACTCAGCCTTGATGGTCTCATCCCTTCCTTGCCTGATTTTTTACACCTAAGGATTAAGAGCTCTTCTGCTCTGTGGAAAGTGTCCTTAAAGATCTGCCAGCTCTGTACTGCTCCATTGTCCCTGAGGACTGTTTCATAGGGGATCCTATTGACAAACTACTTGAACTAACCAAAATTCTGCTTTCTTAAAAGCCAGGGTCCTGACTTTGCCTGACACATATCCTTCAGGACTGTGAACTCCCTTGGTGTGTGGTCACTGCAGCCTAGGCTGCCTCCAACCATTTAGTAGCTCAATGGTGCTGGTGACCAGCATCGAATCCCCTCTGGTAGGGCTGTTTTTACCTGACTTACAAATCTATGCAAGATAAAAGGCAAACAAATACTGGGGCTCACCATCTGGAATTTCAGAAAGACCTGATTTTGAGAGGAACTGGAGGTGTGATCATGTGGTTGTACCTTTAAATGGCATCACTGACACGAGCAGCTCCTGCACTTCGTTTCATCCAGCCACAAGTCACTTGTTTGGGGGTTTTTTTAATGTTCATTTCTCACTACTTCTCATTCTTCCTATTCTCTCCTGTCCCAACTCTTGGCTTCCTCAGCTGTGTGGATAGAGCAATTTCTGGGCTGTGCTGGCTCACAGAAATTACGTTAATTCACTAAACGAGTGTAAAACAAAGCAAAAAAAACCCCAGTGGTAAGTGTAGAGGATATTTATTCTCCCTTATCGTGCAGGACAGAGCCCAACAGCATGTTACAGTCTGATGGGGAGGAAGGGAACCAGGTGAGAAGCTGGCTCAGTGCCTGGAGAGGGGGCTGGGAAGCCAGAGACAGCCACAGAGACCTCTCTCTTCTCACACTTCTCCACAGGGAGATGCTTGACTGCTGCCTGTCTGCTCAGACAAGCTCTCTTGCAGCAGCCTTTCTTCCAAGCTGGAGACAGGCATGGACACGTGAGCCAGCTGGGAAATGTGCCAGTGGAGATGGGCAGTGGCAGCATGGAGAGGGCAGAGTGTTTTCTGCACAGTTTCCCTGAATCACCCATACCACAGCCCCAAGTGCATGGCCACATCCAATGCAATCCCTGTAGGTGCTGCAGGCATCCTGGCTTTCCAGAGATGGACTATAGGGGCCATAGCTTCTCATGTTTTGAGAAGCTCTGTGTGTACAATTTATAGCTGATTGTACTTTGACAGTGATAAGGAATTTCATTCAGAAAGATGACACATTTGTCTTGCAGGTAGTTTGAGTTTAAGGCTGGCAGAGTGGTTTGAACCTAAATTGTATTGTGAAGGCTTTCTGGGAATTACTTGGACTTCTACTAGAATTTCATTTCTTTGAGTAACTGTGATTTTGTTTTTTGCTTGTGGGGTGGTTACATAGGAAATTGCTAAAGAAAAGGCAGCAAGGATTTGTATTGTACACTGTTTTGAAATTACTATGGGTTTAGACTGATTGATAGCACCTAATCCCAGAGTGGCAGGATTCAGTCTGTGTAGTTTTTAAAAAGGGGGGGGTGAGGAGCAGAGAGCAATGTAAAGAAAGCAGCAAAGTTAAGGTATTAACATCAGAGATTTCCCTAAAAGTCCTTGAGCATTCTCTCTTTCAAACGTCTGAATTGTTAATCCTTCTGGGGCCAGACAGACTTCTAAATTGCATTTAAAATCCAATATTCCATAAAGAGCAGAGAAATAGTAAATAGTCTACTTTGTATTTGAATCATTCAGAGACCAAGTAAAAATGTTGTTGTCAAGTTGCACATGCCTCTGCTTTTGTACTTGTCCTCCTCTGAGTGCTGCCAGGTCAGGCTAATGGGGCTTCTGGAACAACTCCAGATTCTTTGAGATCAGTTGAGAAAAGTCTGAAAATTCCTGGGGCAATGATCCTCTGCCTGGGTTACTTGTGTCTGACCAATATGAGACAGCTACTCCACCACTTGTAAGCAGGGTATGAAAACCTCTGGGGTTTTGTCTCAGTGGAATAAAAATTATTTTTAATATATATANCATATACTAGCACTTCCTTGTACCCTGCCTCCCTTCTTCTTTGTGATACCTCCAAAACCTTCCTTCTCCCCCACAATGCTAACAACCCTGAGTATATCTCCCTGCCCCAAGGTGCTCCCTATTCCATCACCTGCCATTTCTCTGCAGCCTACACTTGACAAGCTCTCTTTTCCCAAGATGAGGAGAGGGATTCAAAAGCCCCTGCTCATCTCTACCTTTACAACTCTCCGTTCCTAACAGAGTAGCAGAGCCCAGCCTGGTTGCAAGACCCTTCTTCCAAGTCTCTGTAAAATTCACAGGCCCAGCAAAAGCCATTAGATCACATATCTTTGTCTCTTTCCACCCTCTTTCCTGCTGCAGCACAGTTTCCTTCTCTCAGGGCTAATGAGGTCTTCCAGAGGACAGAAGGATCCTCAGGTGCCACTGAAAAGGTGAGGAAGGGGCTCTCTGACTTCCTGGGGGTCATCTCGGACACGTTTGCTCCCTCTCCGGACAAGACCATCGACTGTGATGTGATAACCCTGATGGCAACACCCACGGGTACCACAGAGCCCTATGACAGTGCCAAGGTGAGTGTCTCACCCCCAGAGCTGCTCTCTGAGGCACAGTCCAGAGTCCTGTCCCCCTCAGGGCTCTGCTGCTGCCCCTCACCTGATGGCTCTGCCCTGTGTGTCTTCTCCAGGCTCGACTCTACAGCCTCCAGTCAGACCCAGCCACGTACTGCAACGAGCCTGATGGTATGGGGAGGGGCTTGGTGGGTGCTGCTGGGCCAAGCTGGCCTTGTGTGGGGTCTGGTGGGTCCTGCACTGCCCAGGGTTTGGCTGTAGATGGGTCACCCTTTGTGGAGAGCAGATCTGCCTGTTGTGTTGGGAGTTTGCTGGCCTTGTGCTCGGGGGGCTCAGACCCACATCTTCGTCCTCCTTTGCCTCTTGCTCATCTCAGACAGTCTGACCTACAGCATCTTTTCAATCAATCTTCCCCAAAACTGTTTGTACCAAGGACTGTTCTCTCCTGCCCAGGCCCTGCTGAGCTCCTTGAGGCCTGGCTCTCCCAGTTTGACCTGGAGGAGAAGAAAGGGGAGATTGCAGAGCTGCTGGCAACCAGCCCTTCCATCCGGGCTCTCTACACCAAGATGGTAAAGCTGCCTTGGTGGGCAACTAACTCCTGACAGGGTGTGGTGCAGGGGAGAGCTGCTTGGGCCCTAGAGCTGAGGGTAGAGAGGCCTGTGGTTGCAGTAAACTGGCACAGGGGTAGGAGGCAGTGCCTTGTGTCCCTCTTCCCTGCCTGTTTGTCAGGGGCTTGGAGCAGAAGCTCCTCTGGAGCTGTCTGATGTGTGTTGGAGCATCTCCCTTGGGCTTGGTCCCGACTCTATGCACCTGAAAATGCAGGTGCCTTGCAGAGGTCATGGGTGTGGCTGGCAGGAGGAGGGGAGGGGAGAAAGGGAGCTACTGCAGCTCCCCCTCTGAAGTGCCCTGTCCTGTGTGTCCCCTCTCCAGGTCCCTGTGGCCGTTTCCCACTCAGAGTTCTGGCAGCGCTACTTCTACAGAGTGCATCGCCTGGAGCAGGTGGGTGGCTGCTCCAGCCAGGGAGCTCTGTAGTGCAGACCTGAGAGGCAGAAAGATGCTTCTGGAAAAGCAGGGATCTGGGCTGCCTTGTGTCCCGGGGAGAAAGGACCTGGGTCCCTGAGCAGCTGCTGACACTGAATTCCCTCAGGATGAAGCCCGGAGGGAGGCTCTGAAGCAGCGAGCGGAGCAGAGCATTCACCAAGAGGAGCCAGGCTGGGAGGAGGATGAAGGTGGGTCAGGGGGGGCTGGGGATCTGGGGGAGGGCTCGTGCAGACCTTGGTTAGGGAGGGGGGTGGCTCCTCCTCCTTGCTCCCCCAAATTCAGCTCCCAGCCCAGCTGCAGCCAGCCCTNTTATATATACTTTATATATAAAGTATATTTAATAAATTTACTTTGTGCTAAGGCTTGCAAGTGAAAGCAATAAAATGAAAATGTTTATTGCAAAATACAGGGAAAGAAACATTCACTTTTATATACATCCATATCCTATTGAGCAAATTGTATATTAAAAATTAAGTTTGACACCCAGGGGTATTAAAGGATCCCTTGTTGATCTTTCTGAGTTAGCATATGATGATTAACTGCATCTTTACTGATCTGAAAACTCCATTTAGCTAAAAGAACAGAGCAAGTCTGTGGCACAATGGCAAGTGCATTGCTCTCATTAGTGAAATTCATATACTAGCACTTCCTTGTACCCTGCCTCCCTTCTTCTTTGTGATACCTCCAAAACCTTCCTTCTCCCCCACAATGCTAACAACCCTGAGTATATCTCCCTGCCCCAAGGTGCTCCCTATTCCATCACCTGCCATTTCTCTGCAGCCTACACTTGACAAGCTCTCTTTTCCCAAGATGAGGAGAGGGATTCAAAAGCCCCTGCTCATCTCTACCTTTACAACTCTCTGTTCCTAACAGAGAGTAGCAGAGCCTAACCTGGTTGCAAGACCCTTCTTCCAAGTCTCTGTAAAATTCACAGGCCCAGCAAAAGCCATTAGATCACATATCTTTGTCTCTTTCCACCCTCTTTCCTGCTGCAGCACAGTTTCCTTCTCTCAGGGCTAATGAGGTCAGGGCTCTTGGTGCTTTTCTCATCCTTGCTCTGCTTGTTGTGAATCTCCCATCACCATTGATATCTCCCTGTGACTCTCATCAATCCTTAATTCCTTCCACTTTCCCATTTTTCTTTCTTTCTGGTTTTGAAAACACTATAGTGCAAGTAAGAAAGTTGTGAAGACAGAAGGCCAATTTTAGCCGTGGTACAAGCAAATGCAGCTTCTGTTCCTTGGGCGTTAATGTTTGCTAACTCCAGAGTGAGTTTAGCCTCTAACTGGTGCTGCTGAAAACTGTTGCAGGCATAATTTGCATGTTTGCTCTCAAGGCAGCTGTGATAATAGCAGCCTAAACAGTTGCTCTTTCTGGGTCTTCTTACAAAAAATGATTTCTCTTATCCACCAGAGAGGTGATTTGGCTCAGTGGTATTGCCTCCATTCCAGGACAACCTTGCAATATCCTAGACTGCTCGCAGGCATTGGATCCAAAGCCTCCTAGGTGCACCTTCTCCAAACTGTTGGATAAATCTGGATCTGGAGGCTGAGTGGCAGCCCTGTGAGCCCCAGGCTTCTGCAGCTGCCCATGAAGAAGGGTTTCCCAGTTTGTGTAGCTGTGTGGTGAGCAGCAGTAAAATCCACAGCTTGCATACAGGTATGCCAAGAAACCCTTCTTCAAGACACTGTTTTTCATGATAGACTGTGTGTAATGAGCTCTTGATTCAAGTCTCCTGCTACCAGCTCAGTGTTTTGACTGAAATATGTAGAAAAGGTCCTAGCCTTAAGCTAGTTCTTGAAGGAAAGCTTGCTCTGTAGCCTTCTTGCCAGTGGAGTGTCTGAGAAGAGGCAGATAAGTCTGAACAGCACATTGTGAGGCTAGAAATTGTCAATGGCACTTGCTTGTACCATCCTTCTTCTTTGGAATTACTTTGGGAATTGCATTTCTTTTGAAAGTGGATGGAAAGTCAGTCTTTTTTTGCAGTACTACTAATGTCTTTTGTTCCCTTCCTCCATTAGGAGACAAAGCAAGATGCTGACTGGCAGCCTGGCACCTCCCAGGGGCTGCTTCTCATCACACGGAGAAGGTCCCAGCTCTCAATGGCAGGGACCTCTCTGTGCCTTCCAGATTGCATCATTCATCTCCCTGATACAGAGTGCAAAACCTCCCCACCTAGAAGAAAAAATTACTCAGAAATGTCTGTTACTTAAAAGCATGCTTTCATCCCTAGAGTGGTCCTTTTTTTTTTTTCCTGCAGAAAGAGGGAAGTCTGGCCCAACCATTAGAATGCATAATTTTATGAGACAGATAGCTCCACTTGAGTTTTAAGTGGAAGAGATTATTTTCTCACCCTGCAGTTTAATCTTCAGTGAAACAAAATTGTCAGATTTATTTTTTATCACTCTGGCATCACTATTAGCAGTCAGGCCTACAAATTGTGCCTTCTGGTTGAACTCAGTAGACCCACAGCTTTGTGTAACTGAGACTGCAGCATGATAAAGAGTTCTGTTATGGTTTCACATATTGATCAGTCCAATTTAATTTCCTCATGGGACCTGGCCCATGCTGGGGGTGATGGATTGTGTTGAAGGCCTGATAAGCCTATTTTAACAAAACATCTGAAGGGCTTCTGGAGCAGAGATGATTATCAGTGCTGATGCAAGTTTCCTTTCGTCCAAAGTTAAGGGCTCATTAACAGGCTGCACAACAGCTGCTGGTTGTAAGACATAACTTTTGTTGTTTAATGTACTTAGAGATATTATTTCCTCAGCCTTGTGAGGTGACTGTTCCCAGAAGGAAGAGAAATTGGGTTCCAGGTTTTTATTTTAATGTTATGTGTGATAGCAGCATTTCCTGCACCGCTATATTCACTATTTTGATAATTGAAGCCTAGATTGTATTTTAGAATTAGACTCCCATTCCACTGCTTGTGCCCATAAATCCTGGTATTTTACAGCTTTTGAAATCTGTGTCAGGTTACTGATGATGTCTGCTACTTTTCACATTAATATTACTGTCTCCTGTTGTAACCCTGGTGATGTTTTAGAACAGTGTTTATTGTAGACTCTTAGTTAAAAAATGGAAGCTCATTGTTGCTTTTTTCTGTTTTACCTTTCCTATACAAAAATGCTAACACTTCATTTATAACCTATTTGAGGTAGGTGTGTTGTGGGTGATAAATTCATATTGTTATTGAATGTTGCAGATTGGATACACTGAAAGAAAATATTATCAAGGCAAAGTGCTGTATTAAACACAGTTTTCAATTAATCACCTAGAAGTTTAGCACCTTACAGAATTGTTTTCCTTAGCTAGCAGGAGTTGCTTTTGTCTGTTCATTAGAAAACACTTTAATTAATTTTACACCTGCTGTAGTGTTTTCTGATTTCTTTTCCATTTCACACACATTATTTCATTAATCAGCATAGTTCTGCTCAGTGTTGCATGGATTGAAAGTCAACAACAACATGTACAAAGGAAAATTGGAAAACACCTTTGTTTCTTTCTAAGCATAGATAAATGTGGATGGGTGATACCTAGAAAAAAAAAAACAAACAAAAAAGGTTGCAGAAAATATAATTGTACAACATACCCTTGCTCAGGATCTGATGTTGCATGTTTGGTGCTTCACAGAAAGTGGAACCTTACCTGATTTTTCTTCTTTTCTTGATTCTTCTAGAATCTTTTCTTCAAGTAAGAAATACAGTATTCATACTAAGAAACAAACATTTAGCACTGGTAACTGTTGCTTAATTTTATGAGCCAATTGTTTCTCAGGTCAGAAACAGGAAATTAGATGAAAAGAAATATATTTCAGTTCTCTAGGTATCCTGGTACTCTTTTGAAGTTGTGGCTCACATCCAAGCATTACTAGAACTCATTATACTGAGGAGCCTGTGAATGTTTAATGGGAGATGGCTAGTACTGTTACTGCCTTCCAGGGTGCTGTTTACTGGAATTTCTCCTCCCTAGTTAATGTCAGGACTAAAATTTAAATTTTAGTTTATTATTATTAT
>VYZU01005134.1:943-40005 GCA_013401355.1 Ceyx cyanopectus
TTTTTTTTTTTTTTTTTTTTTTTTAATTTTAATCACGTTGGCAAGTTGCATCACTGGTATGGTTTAGGAGTCAAAACTAGGGTTTGAGTCCTTTATTTCAGTCTAATTCCCATTTGGGCATTCTTGTGCTGTTAGCAGACTGAAAATGTTGGAAGGAATAAGCTTTAAAATGCAGAGTTCTCCTGCACTATTTCCCTTAATGACAATTTAAACTTTCCTTTTTCTTTTTCTTTTTTTTTTTTTACTGGGAAAAGAGCTAAGCCACAAGTTTTTGTGACTGGACATTTAGCTGAAATGGTAGTTTGCAAACTGTATTTTTATCAAATGAAGGAAATTATCTCCTTACATTTTGCCCACCTGCTCCACACTCTAGAAGAAATTAGTCTGCTATGCCAAGAAATATTTGAATAGAAATATTTTATAGGGTGTAATTTACTTATTATATTGAGTATATTAATCTATCCTTAAGTGCTTTGGGTTTTAAACAGAGGGCTTATAGAGATTAAGAGAACGTAGAACTAAAAGAGAACAACTCAAAGTATATTGAAAATCACTTGAAAAGAATCAGGGACCAGGAAAGGAGGAAGAAGTGTGTGGTGGGTTCTTGACTCCATCCCATCTCTCCCAAGACAAACTCTGCTTCTGTCCCATGAATTAAAGAAAAAAATAAGCAGCAGCAATTTCATAAAGCTTGGAGGATGTGACAAGTGCAGGGCTTGCTGGATGGGGAAGAATTGGAGCAATGCTGATTGGCAGGAAAGTCTGTGAACAGCATCATCCATTTTTGTGCATCTGGTGGTCATTTCCCCGATAAGGCAGCACCAAACCTTGACCTGTTGTTCCAGTAGATCTTGAGCTTTGTTTTTCACTCAGCTCTGTGTTTCAGGTTCGCCTTCCTCCTTGCAAGATGTCTTGCTACGACCTGTGCCCCCCCAGCAGCAGCATCGCCTGCCCCCAACCCCTCGCCAACAGCTGCAACGAGCCCTGTGTCCGCCAGTGCCCCGACTCCACCGCCCTCATCCAGCCACCCCCCGTCGTCGTCACCTTCCCCGGCCCCATCCTCAGCTCCTTCCCCCAGCAAGCTGTGGTGGGCTCCTCCGGAGCACCCGCCTTTGGGGGCTCCCTGGGGCTGGGGGGGCTCTACGGCACCGGGAACCTCTATGGTTATGGGGCATCTCTGGGTTCTGGGGTCCAGTATGGATATGGGAGCTCAGCCCTCTCCACGCTGGGCAGCGGCTACTGCGGCCCCTACTCCTCCCGCCGCTACAGCCGCTTCCTCCGCAACAGCTGCGGGCCCTGCTAAAGGCACCAGAGAGGTCTCGGAAGAGCTGCACGTGAAGACCTGACTGCAGAGCAATGAGGATGGGGGCTCAGCCTTCCCACGGCCCTGCAGTGGAGCTGCTGCCACTTCGCATTTCTGACCTTTCGTCTGCTTTTCGTTTACCCTTCAGTTGCTAGTTTGTGGGTTGCTGTTGTCGCCTGTTCCAGCTTTCCCTAGTTTTGTTTTGACCATCGTGGGACAGTTTATTCCATACAGACATCACTCACAGTGACAGGCATCTCCCCCAGCAGATGCACAACAGCCAGAAGAGATCCAGCTGAGGATGGCAATATCTCTGAGAAGAACAACTGTTGAACATCCTCTGAAATTGTCTGGAAATGGATTTTTTCATGTTCTGTGATAACTCGCTTTGCAAAATCAACATTTCTTGCTCATTAAAATTTTTGTTGCATCACACAGCAGCCTTCTGGTTTCCCTCTTCCCTTCATCCACTGCCAGTCCTGGGTGATGTCTTCTCATGGGCAGAACCAAGCTGCTGACTGAGCAGAGCTTTTTAGACTGAATTTTCACAAGTGTTACAAACCTGTCTGTTATGACAACCCTGAGTAGCAGTTTTCCATCCTTTGAGGTTATGAAAAGTTTAAAACAAACACAAAATCAACTGTAGTGGAGAAAGCATCACAAGCAGCAGAGACAGAGAATGGAAGCTGCTGAATTTTGAAGCTAATTCAAATTATAGTGAAGCTGCAGATAAGGCGGGTTCAGTGATGCACAAAGAGTAAAGCCAATCCCTGCCCTCAAGTGATCTCAGAATAAATAGACAAGAGAAGCCAAGCAGGAGCAGAGCAGCCTCTTTTCCCTTTTTTTTTGCAGATAGGCATCTTGGATGCAGATTCAAGGCGGTGTTCACCACACAGATAACAAGATTAGTAAATATTTTCCCCAGGTGACAAAGGAATCTCTTGGCAAAGCCCAGAACTGAATTCCTCTCTGAATATCCCCATCAAAACACTGACACTCAGTGTCTGTTCCCAGCTTTGGAACCCAATCCCACTGGTTTTTGGAACCCAGTCTCTGTGTTCTCATATCAGGAGCACTGGTAGATATTAGGACAGGGAAAAGCTCAGTAATGCTCATTTTCATATTAATATTTGAAGTGGCCCATCATCTAGGTCAGTACTCAGACTGCTACCTGTGAGTTAATGCAGGTGTTTAAACCAGAAAATGTCCTGATTACTTTTGTTTTAGGACAGAACTCTAAAAATCAGATAATCAAACTAACATGTTTTCATGGAGTTCTGCTTATTTTAGCTGTGGCATAGCCAGTAGTGTACAGGACATAGAAAATTTAACAGATCATAGAATCAAGGAATAAAAAAGAAAGAACTTTTGAAGAACATCTAGTTCATCCCAACCATGACCAGGGACATCTTCCAGTAGATCAGTTTGCTCAAAACCCCATCCAACCTCACCCTTAACACCTCCATAAACCAGTGAGCTAAGAATCCAAGACATGGCTTGTTCTATATTTTGTTTTCTAAGTAAAAGGGGGAATTAACTAAAAAATAAAAGGTTTCAGGTTTCCTTGACAGAGCATTTTACTTAAAACATTTGAAGTTCAGATCAAGTTCAGATCCTCCAAGTGCAAAACTGATAAAAGGTAGAGAGCAAGCAGTCACTTGGCTAATTCCTCAGAATCAGTCCCTGGAAGGAAGATGGCATTGAGCAGAGCATATTTCTGGTTCTGTGATGTTGAGCCATTGTGCCTTCAGGCTACTTTCCAGTGGTGTGAACCGCATAAAAAAAACCAACCCATTAGGCTCTGCTAGTGACTAAATATTTAGTGAAGCCACCTATTGAAATCCAACCTGAGAGGCTTGGCACAGTTATCTGTCTGGAGCTGTAATTTAGTGCGTGGGGAGGACATGCACTTCAGGCTGTGTTTACAACACCTCCAATGAATCAACAGCTGATTGCATCGCGTTTGCCAATAGCGTTGCTTGTACTAGGACAGAAACACGTGCTGGGAGCACATTGAGATGAGGGGAGTGTAGTGACCTCTATAGTCCAAAATGAGCCAGTGTGGTTTCATTTAGCCTTGCTTCCTTGGTGATTACTTGTTTCGTTGACAGGAGAATGGAAGGCAGGTAAAAAGCTGTCCTCTGGTGTTTGCTCTGGGCTGTGTTCTTCACATGCAAATTCAGGCTGGTAGAAGAGAATCATCAATGTCAATTTTTCAGTTCCTGCCCTCCAGAGGAAACATCTCTGCAGGTCACTTTGCCAAATAACAGGATTGGGAAGCTCTATGTCCTGACCATTCAACATCAGAAGAGTCCATCCATCAATTAAGAACTATTTATAGTCCAGGCTCTAACTTCTGGCTCTCACATACACCTTTTCTGTAGTAAAAGTGCAAAAGCAGAGCAGCTTCATCCAAGTGTGTTGACCACATCCATGCTGAGGGGTGACTGCATCTTCTCACCACGAGCCCAATGCAGAGGTGCAGCAAGACAAGTTGAGATGACCAATATAATTCTATTGCTTTGGGTGGGATAGAAACAAAAGCCTTGAAGAGAGAACTGGTTGAGTGATCAGCACCATAGTGGTGTGTCTTGAAAACCCTTATCTGGTGGTTTTAGTGCTCTGCATACCTGCACAAACAGGTG
Organism: Ceyx cyanopectus; assembly: GCA_013401355.1. Lineage (NCBI taxonomy): Eukaryota > Metazoa > Chordata > Aves > Coraciiformes > Alcedinidae > Ceyx > Ceyx cyanopectus. The sequence goes on from VYZU01005134.1 coordinate 4,892, forward strand.
CTGGGCTTTCACAGCATCCCAGTGACTCCAAGAATAATCACTCAGTGCTTTGGAGACAGAGGAAGCACAAAAACAAGCCAAAGCCTTCAGACACATCCTAACAAGAAAGGGGTGGTGCCCAGCTACCTCATCGTAGCCTCATCTCCTTCCAGCTCATTTTACAAATGAAGTCACACCTCCAAAACCTTTGAAGTTATTACCACATACTCGATCCTGACAAACAGATTTCATTTACCTGGAATGAGGCTGCTTAGGTGTTGTGAAGTTTGCCAGTAAGATGCTGGTATTCTGAGAAACAGCAGCTTCACACAGGGAAGTGATGAGCAGTGTCTGATACCTGCTCCAGCAGTCCTGGTTGGCTTTGCAAGCACAGGACAAAATAAATGCCTCTTAACAGCTGCACTAATTATATGCAAATTGCATCACTTAAAATACAGTTCTAGAGGATATACTGAGCAGCCTGGAACCCTGCTGCTGTTGGACAGAGAAGGGCTGAACATGCCTCATATCCACAATTATCTGTGAATAGCCTGAAATGAAGGTGTAAAGCTCCTGAAATGGAAAATACTTGATCTGAGTTGGTAGATGTTGCTCTGCAGGGAAGAATGAAGAATTATTGTTCTGTTTTTTAACTGGATTTATCAAGAATTTAGACCTATTAATTGGAAATTTCAAAGAAGCCATGGAATTTCAGCAAAGAATTGCCATTCAGTTAAAATTTCCTGTTGGTTATTCAAAGGAAAGTTCTACCCACAGATTGTTACGCTCTATTTTTAAACAATGAAAAAAAAAACAAGCCAAAGAAAAGCAATATATGTGGATGTAATTAAATCAGAGCCTCGGGCAAGTAGCACGACACAGAGAAGACCTTCAAAGTTACTCATGTGTTGAACTTTCTTCACTAGCATGTAGAAAATACACATTGTGACCACACCTGTCCTGGAGGAAATTTCTAACTTAGTTGTAAGGATTGCAAAACATGTTTATCCAGCACGAAATTCCTGCTTAAAGGGCCTGGTCACCTTCCAGCTTCAGGCGTTGAAAGACAGCAAACCACGTCACATTTCACTGCAGGGGTTGGGTTTTTTTTTGCTCTCCATTCTGGGTGAGCATCAAAGATAGACAAGAAACTTGAGAATTTTGATGCATCATAATTTAATGAGAAAAGTAGTAAAAGATGTTCTTGAGAATGGAAAACACAGGGAAAATAGTGCCAGGGTCTCATTAAAGGCTGCAAACAAAGAATTGCTCCAGGGCTACGCATTCCACATGCATTACTCTTCCCTTTTCATTGCATGGGAAGACTTACACAATCTTGTCCCACTTTCAACCAGCCAAAGATCACTGATACAACTAATCTGAGGCTATTATTATCAGGAGGCACTGGAAAGAGTAGTCAGAAAACTGGATTAAAATGTTGGCTTGGGAGTTTGCGTGCAAGTGTCATTCAGCGACACACAGTTCAGGATCCAGCAAGGCTGAGGCAGTAATGTGGTTTGTGGGGGCAAATCCTCCTCTGTGCTGGGTGATTGCTCCTTATTCAGTGCACGTTTAACATGGTCTGCAGCTCCCAAAGCCATAAGCACTGGATCCATAGGAAGGATAGGACAACCCAAAATTGTAAATGCTCCTAGAGCCGTAAGAACCTCTGGAACCCAAAGAGCTCATGGATCCAAAGATGCTCCCCATGCTGGATGGTGCTGAGCTGCCCACTATGCTCTCCTGAGGGCAGGAACTAAGAATGGGTCCTGGGAAGGTCATGACCACAGGTGGTGGGTAGATGACAGCTCTGGAATCGCCACAGGAGGTGACACAGGGTTGGCTCCAGGCACTGGCGACGGGCTGCGGGCAGGTCACCGGGCAGGGCGGGAGGCAGCGGGAGCTGAGCTGCTGGCTGTAGGAAGACATCTTCCAGGAACAGAGATAAACCTGGACACAGAGGCAACACAAAGCTGAAAGCTCAGATACCACTATAAAGGAGAGGGAAACAAAAGATAGCAAGCCCAGAAGGAGGCTGAAGAGTTCAGTTTTGTCTCAGCAGACACATATATCTTCATCTTCACAGGTTGGTCACCCCCACCTGGAAACGTTGCAGCTGTACAGGCAAGTCATTGCTATTCCAGCTTTAAGGAAGAGGTAACTGAAGCTGGGAAGTGAATGCATTGCCCAGAGCCATTTGGGGAGGTAAGAGGAGAGACTCAGTTAAAATTCATGCAGCCCAGTTGTTAATGACAGAGCTGTTCCCAACCGTTGGGATGCTGCAGCTGGCACCAGAGCTCCCCTGCCCATTCCCTGAAGAGCTCATGGAGTTTGCCTGGCAGAACATCCCACGTTTTGGCTGGGAATGTTGTATCAGGGAGGCTTCCACTAAAAGTGAATGTGGTCTCAGCTGACTGAGGTGACAGGTGACTGGGGCAGAACTAGGAGCCTTGCATCATTTGCTGGAGTTCTTTTCTTTGATCATGAAATCACATGATCACTCAAAATCAATTTGCATCTCCTCTTAATCTCTGTCCTGCCTGACTAAACCCCATAAACTGAAAGGCTTGGAGTGAAGAAAAGGAGTAAAGTCCTGACCATAGCAAGGACACAGTGTAATGACAGGCTCCAAATTAATTCAGAAATAATTGCAAAGAGTAGGACAAAACGTTGTTGCTTCCTAGTTCTGAGGCTGAGTTAACTTTTCTTGGTAGTCACTATTACAAGTAAGGCAGGTTCATAAGGGTCAGGCTGGAAGAAATAAGAATTCACTAAACCTCACTATAAATAAGTTTGCACATCCCAAACTTAAAGCCATTGTGAAAACTCCAGCTCTTTTACAGCCTGCCACAGGAAAAAAAAAAAATAAATAGAAACTAGCTATATCTGAAAGAAAGCTTCAGACATTTCATGCCTTTCTAAAAATCAGTTTTGTTTCAGCTGAAATCCTGCATTGTTACAGCAGCAGCATCACACTAACAGAAGAACCCAGCTCAGACTTACCCCTTCACAGCAGAGAGCAAGTCAGAAGAAATGTTCAGAGCAGCCCAGATCTGAGTGGTTTTATGCCTTTTCTTGGGCAATCAGGAGGATGTGAAGCATTCCTCATGCATGACATCCTAATGAATGAATAATCAAACAACAACAAAAAAAATCACTCCACCTGTAACTGCCCCAGATAATGCAATTATTTTGCTCAGCCATGGTGATTGTTGTTGAGTTCTTCCCATTAGTTTGGTGGAGTAATGTGCTGGTTTGGGGTTTTTTTTAATTGCTTTTTCCTATTTCTCCGATTGCCTCACAAAGATTGCTCAGAAGTTTATCCATAAACACAATATGCTGACATACCTGAGATACTAGCCCACTTTTACAAGTAAGGGGACATTGTGCAATTCATCCCATCATTCCCACGCACATTTATTCCCATGACTCCCATATGAGGCACATTGGACTCCACAGACACCTTCCTACTGAGTTATAGGTTTGGAAATGGGAAGCATCTTGGAGTTCAAACCCATCCCCCTTGGCCTGGCCCAACAGCCCCTACTCCAAAGTCCACCCCAGCTTTCTTCTAAGCACTGAAAGGCCCCCAAAATCTTATCATCTTCAGGCTGAACCCCTCCAGCTCTTCCAGCCTGGCCTCCCAGCAGGGGGGTCCCAGCCCTCATATCACCTCCATGCACTCCAACAGGTCCCTGCCTCTGTGCTGAGGACCATCACTGCAGAGGTCACCAGAGCAGAGGGGCCCCCCCCGCCAGAACTTTCTGGAGTCTCAATGAAAAATTCTTCTCCAGCTTTCATTGCCAAGGACTCCATGGGATCATTGCTGGAGACCTCAGGGCTCCTGAGTGATGAACGATTCATGGCTTGGGGTGAAACAGGTCAGGGAGTGAAGCCATGCATCACCCCAGGAGCATTTTGGGCTGGAATCTTAAAGTGCAGCTTCAGCTGATGCAGGAGATTGGCTGCTTACTTCAGCAGATTTCTTCCTCAGATCCAGCACCACCTCCAGATCTTCAGTTATTTACTGGTAAAACTATTTTCAATAAATATCCATTTTAGGTATCCAAGGGGACATAATGGACTTTTTTAACCTCTGAGTACATGCCCTACAGTGCTTCAGCTCAATATCAGCAGGGCTTTAGAGAAGAAAATCAGTCCACAGTTCCCCGTGATACTGTGTGTGCTTGGAAAAACCTGGCAAGGTGAAGCAATCTCATCAATAGTGTCATTTTCCAACATCCTTGGCAGAATGTTAAAATCAGCAAAGTGCTGCAGGAAGTGAAACTGCTTCAAAAAGTTTAAGGAAGAAACAAGAGGGTGTTGGAAGAAACTGATAATTGTCCCAAGGTGAATGAGACAATCATAGAAGCCAGGGGAGTGATGTGAATTGATGTGTTTTGTAACAAACCTGAAACACGAAGGATGTCTCAACCCTCCCCAGGCAACCCAGGAGATGGTATATAAGGGCTTCTGGCTCACAGGTCTTCAGATCACAGATCCTCTCTTCTCCTCTTCGTTGATCCAAGTAAGTCTGATCTCTTCATCCTATCTTTTATCTTTAGGTATATTTATCTTTAGACTTTGTGTTATTTTTTTTTATCCAACTCCTGCACATGCAGCCTGACCTGCAATGTTGTCAATGTCTGGCTTTGCACAAAGACCTTTTTCCTTGATATTCTGCCTGGCAAAGAGGGCAGCTGCAGGTCTGCCCAAGCTCCACTGCAGCTGCCACAACAGGTTGGAGGGGTTCAGCCAAGATGGAGCTCGGTCCACATGCTTGAGCTTGGGGTGATGGGTACAGCTTCTCACCTGGCTTGGGCACAGCTTCTCACCTGGCTTGGGCAGTGCTCAGCATGTGGAGAGGTTGGGAGGGAGGAGAGAGAGCAGGGAAGTGGGAAGAGGGAGAGAAGAAGCACCTGAGCCTCAGCAGAGCAGCTTTGTACAGGCACCTGCCGAGTCCTCCCTGCTGCTGCTGTGGCAGCTCTCAAGCAGCGGGTTGATTTGGGTTTCCGGGTGTGTTGCAGGTTCACCTCTCTGCCCGAAGGATGTCCTTCTCCCGCCAGCAGCTCAGCTCCCGCTGCTTCCCCCCCTGCGAGGTCACCTGTCCCCAGCCCTTCGCCAACGCCTGGAACGAGCCCTGTGTCACCTCCTGCGGGGACTCCCGCGCCGTGGTCTACCCACCCCCTGTGGTCATCACTTTCCCGGGGCCCATCCTCAGCTCCTGCCCCCAGGAGAGCTTCGTGGGCAGCTCAGCCCCGGTGGGGCCGATCCAACCCAGGGGGCTGCAGGGCTCCCTTGTCTACGGGGGCTTCTTGTCTTCCTCCTCCAGCCAGCGCTACGGGGGCTGCGGGCCCTGCTAAACGTGGCAGAAGGTGGGGATGGCAGGAGAAACAGCAAGACGACTGACAGCAAGACCTGGGCATGCAGCTGAGCTGAGAAGAAAAGCTCTCCAGAGCAGTGGGGACCTGTGGGTGCCACTCAGCACCCATGGAAACTGCTCATCTGATGCTCTAGTTGCCTTTAATGTCACGTCAGTTTGCTCAGTTTGTCTTTTTCATTCATAGAAACCAAAATCCTGACCATGCAAAGCCTGTTTCTCACTGAAAACAAGAGTATCTCTGGGACCTGCTCCATGTTTGTTTGTAGCTGTTTGGGACTGTGCTTTTTTTTTCCTCTTTGTTAGTTTGTTATTTTAATACCTGTTTGTCTAACAAGAAAATTCCACAGATGTCACCTCGCACTTGAGCCAAGAAGAACCAAAAATATATCAGTTTGATTCAGATTGTTAAGTTTGCCCATTTTTTTAAAACACTGAAAACTGTCTTAATATTGTTTCTTTCCCTTGTTTGAATTGTACTGGTCCCAATAAACATAATTGCATCCAAATATCATTTATCTGTTTGTTGTCTTCTCGGTTTTGGGGTAATGCAGCCTCTGCAAACCATTTGAACTGAACCATCCCTCTCTCTAGGGATTTGAAGATGAGGGTTGTGCTCTTACAGACAATAAGATAATAATAATGCCCATGGATCCATTCATCACAAAACCCAGAACATCCAGAACCTGCCCCTGTGCCCTACCCTTCAATAAAACTTTTAAGGACAGTGTACAATATTAAACATTAAATAGCCACTCCAAATATATTCTGATAGCTCACCCCTGCTTCTCTTACCACTGATTTTTACCAGAGCTATTGCAATTCCACACACCAAAAACATAAAAAAAAAAATAAAAAATAAATATAGTAGATTATACTACAATTCCATGCAACATAGAGAAGCAAACAGAAAACACAAACAGTGCAGAGGAAATTTCCTAGAGACATTTAGAGATAGAAAATTAGCTGATGATGAAACCCGAATCCTGGATACAGGAAATTTGAACCCCTTTCCCCCTCTGTACTTTCACACTGAGCTTTCTAAGACAATAAAACTACCTCAGCTGGGATTGTAAATACCCAAAAGCAGATATTTTTCATTAGCTTACCTTCTTAGCACTCTGCAAAGTAAAGGAGTCTTGTGGAAGTGCCCAGAAGTAGAAATTGAAGCTTAAAGAAGGCCAGCAGAGTCACACTTCTAAGTTCAAGTGAAATAACCAGAAAATGGCTGCAAAAAGGAAAAGTGGACAGAGAAAGCTCTCAATAAATAGGGAGCAGTGACCCAGCAGGGCTCAGGGAACAGCTGGCAGCAATGAAAACTTGGCAGAGCAATTAGCCAAGCAACCCCTCAGCTGTTGCTTGTTCATTAACCCTATTTAAGAGGGCATTGGGTAACATGCACTCTTGCTGCTCAGCACTTCACTAGAGTCCCAGCTCTAACACACTTCAGAGTGTTTGGAGTGTGTGTGAGAAAGAAGAATTTAATATATAAGGAAGATGCAACTGACTCTTTCTAAGGACAACTGGATGCTACCTGTGCTGTCTGCTGTGCAGGAGTGCTTGGCCAGCTGTGATATCCCAGTAAGTGGCTTGCTCTCATTATTTTTCCTTTGTGTGTTTCTAGATGTGAAAATACCAGCGAGCTGTCTCTATTCCCTGTCTTGTCTTCAGTAGTTTTCTAGTAGTGCAACCTGGTGCCCTGTACAAGGTCTAAAGCAGGTATGCAATGTGGGAAATCTCCTTGCTGAGCAGAGGACTAATGGGGTGGTCTTGATTGGTGAAGACCCTCACTCACTACAGAGCTTAACTAGGGTATGTGCTGCCCAGGAGAGTCTCTTTGTTGTGTTATTTCATAAAAGCTGACAAAGTAAAACTAGAACATTGAATTTATGATGCAGCATGATTTTTAATGAGTGTTAGAGAAAGGAAGTTCACAAAAGCAAAACATAATCACACAAGGAGGAATTTGAGGCTTTTGCAGATGAGGTTTCTTGTTTCAGGAGTCTTCATTTCTCACAGTGGTCTTTTCTTTATTGGTAGCTAGATGTTTGATGATTCAGTCCCATTTTCATCCATGAATGTAACTCTTGACTGACATCAGGCAGGGTCAAGTGGGAGATATCACAGTATACAGACTTTTTCATTATGCTTCTTGTTTATCATTATCAGGTTGAATATAGGAATATTAATGTGTTTGAAAATTTGGACCATAGGGAGAATAGAATAACATAATTATGGCTAAAGTCAAAGGAAGGAGAAGTACTTAAGCAGGTACAAGAAAAAACACAATGTGAAGTGTCTGCAGGAATCAGCCCTGATTCATATCAGCATCTTAGACACCCAACTCACTCCTGAGTCTGGATCTTGCATTCAGTATCCTGAGTGCTCTTGGCACAAGGATGCTCCTCCTGGGTTTGGCAGGACTCATACCTCCTAAAACGGTACCCACTGATCCTCTGAGAACAATAAGGGTAGGAGAACTTACTCTCCTGAGATGCCCCATAAGCAAAAGAGCCTCTGTAGCCATAAGATCCCCCATAGCCAAGCGAGGTCCCAAGAGCAGCTGGTGCTGAGGATCCCACTACACTTTCCTGAGGGCAGGAGCTGAGAATGGGCCCGGGAAAAGTGATGAGCACAGGGGGTGGGTAGACCACTGCCCTGGAGTCACCACAAGATGTGACACAGGGCTCGTTCCAGGCGTTGGCGATGGGCTGGGGACAGGTGACCTCGCAGGGTGTGGAGCACTGGTAGCTGCAGAGCTGTCTGTAGGAGGACATGGTGCTAGAGTGGAAGTGGATCTGAAAGACAAAAAGAGATGACTGCGTGTAAAGCAATTCAGTGGGAGGTCAGAGATCTGCATTCAGGCCCTTGGACAGAGCTAAGGAAGACAATATGAGAACAGAGGTGCTTCTCTCCCACCTCTTAGTCATGCTGCTTGAGTTCTGTTTCTCTTCTGTTCCTGCCAAACTCCCAACTCTTCCTAATCTTGCTGTGAACATCAACCAACCTGTACTTCTGATGTGTCTGTGCCTCGTGTCAGCACATCCCCCAAAGGGCTGCACTAAATATTTCCATTCTGTTCCCTTGTAAAGCACCACAAACATTTCTGTAATTCCCAAGCCCAATCTCACCCAGCTCCCTTCTCCCAGTATTCACCTTGTAGGCCACCTAATTACCCAGGGCTTCAAAACTGAATTTCCCCTTCTGTTAAAGCCAAGATAAGGCTGCAGCTCATTTCCACACTGGCTTTAGGAACTAAAAGTTGTGAATCCTTGAAGCACTTAGCAAGGGCTGCAGTGGTCCCTTGAGAAGCTGGACAATGCCAGCTCCAAACTCTCTGAGATCAGTGAAGCTGCAGTTCCAGAGAGACTGGCCCTGTTAGTGCCATGGCAGACATTTAGGCAGGATTCAGTAGAGCTAGCATTAAAAAGAATTAAAAACTTACTCGGATCCCAGAGGAGAAGTCAGGAGAAGCTGTTGGGAGAGATGTGAGCAGCATGTGTTTTTATACTGCTGCTCGGATAGCCTGGAGGATCTGAGCCACCCCTTGCATGTGATGTTTGATCAGATTCAACCCAGAAGCTATTACAGGTAGTGCCTCACAGCATGCAATCATTTTTGCTCACTCTTTGTAGCTATTGGGCGAGTCCCAGGTCTCCTTCACATCTCACTCCATCATCCATCCCTAAATGTTCAGATTATTCATCAGATTTTCTCCTCCCTGAAATGATTCCCAGGCTTTACCCTTCTGCAGTAATGAGAGGCAGTGCAGTGAAGTTAACACCATCTGGTTGGCAACTCTATAATATTTTCTCTCTTTTATATTTAAAAATCCACTCGGAGGTTGGGGACAGGCTGTAAATATTCATCTGGACACTCCAGGGTTTAAATCTATTTATTTTGCCTCCTTTGTGTCCCTGCAACAGCTGCTTGGTCACTCTCTGATGTGCTGTCACCACCAAGGCAGCCAATCTGTGCAGTTTGCTGTAAATTCCCAGAAAAGAAGCATTTACTTAATGTGCAGTGGAAATGATGTTGACTTTAAGCTGCACTTCAGATTTGTGTGAGCTTCTCATATGGACCTTGCCACCCTAACAGCCAAAGCAGAGGGTAATTTATGGTCTGAGGAGAAGCTTCTCTCAGCCTCTGAGCTGCTGTACATTCCCCTCCTCAATTTATTCATTTATTTCTTTTTCCTCATCTGCTTTACAGTTTGTCCTGTGTTTCTGAGACAAATTTATTTCCAAACTCGAGTGCAGGACCTTCATCTGCTCCAACTGAATGTGACCCTGGCTGGTCTCAGTTTGTCTTTCTCTCTGTAAAATGATTTCAGCCATGCTTTCCTAAAACTCAGCTCGTAGCTGTCTCCCCAGTGCAGGTCTTCACCACAAAACTCAGTATTTTCAGAAATGGGCCATATCTGTTTGTTCTTGGCCACAAGCAGCTTTGTTTTCAGAAGCACAGAACACATTTTAGGAGGGAATCAGAATTTTTTCATGGTGACTCAGAGTGGAGGAAAAATGAAAAGGTCAGAGGCATCAGAGATGTCTGACCCATGTCATGGACCTGTAACAGCTCTGCTTGCAGATCTTCAGCTGACACTGAGAGATGAGCAAGGAAAACTGCACCTAAATGTGCATCTAAGCATTATTTCTCCAGAGGTTTAATGAAAAGATGGCCAAGGGTTACACAGCAGGAAATATTATTTATATCTTCAAAGGCTCTGAGTGTTTCAGCAGCACTGAGTAAATCTAAGTGGGGAGCTGGTGGCCACAGTCCTGCCCTCCACTGAGCTGTGGGTTTGGGGACTGGCAGGAGAAAACCACAAACACCCTGTGTTCTGTGGTTATATTTCTTAACCCCAGTGTGTTTATCTCTCACCATTTTGAACTATTTAAAAGAAATGCAGGGTAGGAAAATAAACAGCAAAGAACAAAACCAAAGCAGAATTAGCACAAGGCAGGAAGGTGATGGGGAAGCAGGCTGATGGGATTTTGAGGGGACTGCTTTGCTCTTTTTCTTTCTTCTGGCTTCATCCTGAAGGAATTTCTTGTTCTCTGAAGTGATCCCTGTGGACTTAGTGGTGACAGATCATCTCCCTGCTGCATGCAATGCTTGGCTGCATCTGTAGCTTCTCTTCATTGTGACCCTTCACTAGAGTTCTATGACCCACTGTTTTTATTTCCATGTTAATTTTGCTCCTTCTGGATGGCAACAGGTTTTCTGCCTTTCCTCTGGCCTGGGAGGACAGGAGCTGCTGCTGAAAGTAAAACCCACCCGAATTCTAACTAATGATGGCAGGAACAGTCCCACCTGTATTTTCCTTCCCATCTCTTCCTCTGAATCAGAAACTGATGCGGAGACAGACGTTTGACCCCGATGTCTCAATCCTCTTTTCCTGTAACAGCCACCTAGCTCGTGGGGGTGTTGTGAAAAGGCTGCATTCCTAACCTTGTAGTCTCTGGCCGGGGGAAGCCACACCTGCCCCCGCCCAGCACCCCGTGGCTTTGGGCAGGGTGAGGTCCCAGGCAGACCATGCTCACAGCAGTTCCCGGTGGGATTTGTTCCATGGCTGGTGTCCAAAAGGCACAGACAGATGGATGTGTGTCCCTCTCATCTCCGTTTAGCTGCCCATCACCATGACACACGTGCCCTAAGGGTAGCACTCTGGGGGTGTTTGGATCTGTGTACTCCAGGACTTTGAGGAGATGGACAGGCATCACCCATGGGGTAGGATGCGAAGGGAATGATAGATTGGACAAAACTCTGTTTGGGAGGGTTGAGAAGAGCATGGATGCAGTGCCAGCGTTCCTGCCTCTGTGGAGTGCACTGTCCTGGGGATGCAAAGGTCATCTTGGGTGCTGACCCCTTAAAACAAGGCTGAAGCCCCCTGTGATCTTCTCGTGGCTGCTAAACATGATGTTAAGGGGGTTGGTCAAACCCATTTTTCAAATTATGTTGCTGTTCTTTTAACTTCACCAGTATCTCTAGATGAGCTAGGTGTAGATTGGTTGTCTTTTGCAGTGTTAGAAATGCCAAGTCAGAGCTGGAGAGAGAGATCTCAGACCTTTGGCCAAAGCCTCACTAACCTGGTTGATCCTCCTATTTCAGTTAAACTTTTTTGCTTTTTTTTTTTTTTCTAGCAGTTTGTTTCCAGAGAAATTAATTTTGAGTTTTGGAAGCAACAATTTTAAATCCTTCTTTTTAAATTCAAAGTCCATCTTCAGCACAGGACTGTTAGGTACCAATTTCCATCATGGGAAATCCTTTTGCAATAGCCAGAACTGAGCATTGCAAAATGGGACTAGATTATGTCCTGTTTAATGACAGGGCTTAACTTTTACATATGAAGCATGGAAATTAATACCTGGCTCTCAGCTAATGATCTAAGGTAGAAGCATTGTCAGGATGATCAGCCTTGACTTAAAGAACAACCTTTAATAATCTCAAAAGTTTCATAAATCAACATTCATCGTTTACTATATTTGGTTACAGAAATGCAGAAATAATGTCATTAAATCTCAGCAACCTGCCTTCACCACAATGTCCCTGTTCTGGTCTTTTTCTGGGCTGAGACATCCCAGAAGGTCTGTGTCAGTTATGCTGAGGGGTGATGATTGCACAGCCTTGATTCCTTGTAAATAAGCTTTTCTTTTGCTGTGTAGACAGGAATTTTCCTTCCCATTACAGTCTTGGAGATGCATATTGAGCTTGTCAGTGCCTCAGAGCTTGACAATCTCCTGTTTTGCTTCTTACTTTTGTTTCTTCTTCTGCAAACAATGGTCCTTGACTCAGTGTTTCTGTGCAGGAGATAGAAGAATGAGTGTGTCATGCTCCTCCCAGCTCTTCCACTGAATCAAGCGTGGCTGAGTGCTTTATTTATCCTGGGTCTTTTAATAATCCCATCAAAAAATCAACAATAAAAATTACCCAATTCATTTGGGTGTTGTACAAATGAGTGGCTGTGTGTAAAGCACTCTACTGAGCCTGCTCCAGGACTTGCTGGCCCTGTGTGCTCCTCTCACCTTCAAGTGCCATGGCAACGTGGGTATTTATTACAGTCTGCATCTTAAAGACCTGCAGAGGGTCACTTTTCAGAGTCATTTCCATAGGGAAGTGTTGGCCCTGTAAATACAGAAAGGAAATGTCCAGATTATAGACATCCTTCACCACCTGTTCTTCCACCATCACTTTAAGAGCATCCTAACTCAGACCATTCATGTTGCATTGGTGTCCTTGGCTATCACCCTTCTGGCTTTTTAAAGATTGAATTCCAGAGGAATTTAATTGATTCCAGAGGAATTAAATTCACTGGACCAAGAAGAATATGTTGCAAGACTTGGAGAGTCCAGTGTGAGAACTCTCCTTCTGCTTTGCAGATCTGATGGATCTTGGGGGGTTTTGCCTGTAATACTCATTTAATTTAAATCCATTTTGTGGATCACTGCATCCTTTGGGTGCCCACCACAGCCAGATTTTCATCTGATTTCCTCTGCCTCCCAGTTAACCTTTCCCATTTGCAGTTTTGTGCTATATTAATCATTTTTTTTCCCAGCAGGTAAAATCTGCTCTGTCCAAGCCCATGTAACACCCACATGAAATGGGCAATTACTGCTGATGATTTCTAGAAGAGGTGATTAAGGCAGAGGCCAAATAATTTACCAAACATCTCTTGGCAATTAAGTGAGCCTCTGGGAGGAGATCTCGGGCATGTCTTGTACTTGTTAGTGTTATTATTTATAATTATAATTCTATTATCTCTTAGCTTATGTAAACGAGGTTGGCGCCCAGATACCATGAAAATAGAGAGCTCGGAACAGTCACTGCTGTCAGGAACCAATAAACAAAACCAACTAGTTTTAGGTATGGTGAAAGGAAGGATTACTATCCCTGCTGAAGAAAGCCTCCAGCAGTGAGCACAGCAGGAGGGTTGTCCTCACCCCAAAGGAGGGTTGTCCTCACTCCAAAGCAGGGATAAAAAGGGAGAAACCTCTCCCCAAAGTCTTGGGAAAGGTTGCACTGGAAATCTGCTCCAGACCACCTTTCCCTGGGTCTAAACTTGATGTTAATTTCCATTTTCCCTAATAGGTTGAGGAACAAGACTAAGGTCACATCTCTGTTTATAACAAATAACAAAGGGAAAAAGAGCATTTCCAACCCATCTGATAAATCCAGTTCCTTAAATGAGTTTTGCTGTTGAGAGGGAATCATTGTGTATAATCTAATTTGGCTCTTGGATTACTAAATGCTATAAGCAGTATTTTTGACATCTAAATCCTTTAAAATAATCAAATTTATGTGTAGGTGGGCCCCAGCATTTGGCCACTTTCTATCATCTGTGATCTTTTAACCTCAGGTGAGGAGCTGGATACAAATTCCCAGTTGCAAATTAATTTAATGCAAAATCCTGTTGGTAGCTAGACCAGGACCCACTGTCTGAGAGGGTCCAACGTGGTGTTTTGGAGCAAAAAAGCTGTTAAAAGCTGTACATTTGGGAGTAGCTTGTGCTTGAGGCAAATTCCTTTCTAAGCAAGGGTTTTCTTGCCCTTTTTCATACTGCTTTTAACTAGGGCAATATATAGGAATATTCACCAGAATTTAAGTGGGATATGAAGACATCTGCAGTCCTGTTTCCCCTCTCACCACCAGCCCGTCAGAATAGACTGTAGAAACTATTAAGAGCAGAAAGGTCCTTATATCCCAGAGCTGTTTCTCTGCAGCTCTGAACAGGATGATCTCCACATCTGAAACACCTGAGAGATGGTTTATAGATTTATTTTACTATTTTTCTATTGATGAAAGAGAGCAGGGATAAAAAGGGAGCTGAAAGGTATCTCGTCAAGGTGGTAGGAAGGTCTTGGAGATTCATCTCAGAAAGTAGGTTTGAAAACTTGGACACCAAGAATGACAAAATCAATAGTTTCTCTTAAAAACCAAAGTCTTTTGTGTTTTGTGAAGTCAGCAGTCCTCTGTTCTCCCAACCTGTCCGATTTATGTGCTTAGAAGCCTGGACAAATGGAAGGAGGAAGCTAATTCCTGCAGTGAAAGAAAAGAAGGGTGAATATTGTCCCTCTTTTGAGATGGAAAATTGCTGGAGGCCGCAATGTGGATGCGATACCATTCGACTAATAATTGCTTCATAGCAAACAATATGCAAAGATCCCTCCACCCTTTGACGTGACAATGCAGGAAAGTTTGTTTTGTAACTGGGAAGGACTGCATGCCCAAAGCGTGGCTCAGACCCTGGAGCTGCTCCTAGGAACTGTATAAAAGCCCTGGGAGCCCAGAGCTCTTCAATCCACTCTTCTTGGCCTCTCCTTGGTGCTGAACAGAGTAAGTTCTAGGAGTTTAAAAGCTGCTTTAATATGATTTTTAATGTACTTATGTCTGAGCATTTAATATGTCTCTGCTTGCTATTGGAAGAATGTTATTTTTGTTTTTAAATTCTGGAACTGTTTTCAGCTTGGCAGGCTTTGGAGGGCATGGAATTTATATGGAGAGCATGAGGTTTCTAAAGATGCTTGTCTGTTTTGGAGAAAGAATGTTTAATGATTTTATCTGTGCCTGGGAATGCTTTACAGAGGAAGACAATGGTTTTAGGAATGGTTTTAAATAAGTATTTCTTGGTTAATCCTCACCTGTCCTTAATGAGGCTTGGCTGTCTTCTAGCAGGTTATCTAATCCTCATTATTTCTGCATATGAATTATAATCCCACTTCATACTTGGCTATAGAAGAGTTCTGAATGCTGTGTTTTGAATAAGTGATGGCTCCCCTTTGCAAATGCACCTGCACTGCCCCTCCTGACCCGTGCTCTCCCCACCCTCTGTGTTCCAGGCTTCCTTCCAGCCAGAAAGATGTCTTCCTACAGACAGCCCTGCACCTATGGCAGCTACTCTCCCTGCGAGGTGACCTGCCCACAGCCCTATGCAGATGCCTGGAGCCAGCCCTGTGTCACCTCCTGCGGGGACTCCCGTGCCGTGGTCTACCCACCACCCGTGGCCATTGTCTTCCCAGGCCCCATCCTCAGCTCCTGCCCTCAGGAGAGCTTTGTGGGCACCTCAGCCCCCCTGGAGATCGGCAGCTCCTTTGGCTATGGGGGCTCCTTCAATTCCCAGAGCTCCTTTGGTTCTGGTAGCTCCCTGGGTGGCAGGTTCTCCTACCCCTGCTATTCCCGCAGGTACACGACTTACCGTCGTGGGAGCTGTGGGCCTTGCTAAACTCCAGAGGCATTCCCTGGGAAGCTGGACCCAACAGGGACCAGAGCAAAGTCCCAGTCTGGGAGTGAGCAGAGGGACAAGGCTTTCAGAGGGGCAGCATGTGGGGCTGCAGTGAGGGCTCTCAGGAGCTGGGCAGCACTTGGCCACCCTGAGAACCAAGCCCAAACACTCTATTTCTCTTCCTGGTGGGTTAGGGATCCTAGCTCTGTGGTTGAGGGGCTATTTCCTTGAGAAATATAGGAAAGGCCTTTGAAATTTAAGTGCTTTATAGAAGACTAAACATCAGTTAAATGATGTTAGAGAGGTGCTGCAAACTCAACAAAGGCAGAAGATCATCTAGCAGACTGCAGCCCCCCAAAAAAACCAACAATGTCCAGCCTCAGCAAACCCTACAGATGTATTTTGTACCCTCTAGATTATGTCTGCTGCTATGAACTCCTTGTCCTGTTTCAATTAAAGTTTATATTGCATCACAATATTTGCTTTCTGGTTTCCTTTTCCCCTCAGCATAAAACTATTGGACAGTGGTGAGAAAATGATGCCTCAGTAGAGACTTGGGTTCCTCTGGGTGTTAACCAAAGGACAAGGTGTCCTGGTTGTTGTTTGTGTGTTGTCCATTTACTCATGAGATGTTGTGGACATTCCTATAATTTTTTGTATGAATTTATGGTAAAAGAGGTTGTGGAGTCTCCTTCTCTGGAGAGATTCCAAACCTGCCTGCACAATGCAATCCTGGGTCCCCTGCTGTGGGTCACCCCGCTGGATAGAGCAGTGAGGGTGGCACTAGATAACCCCCAAAGATCCCTCCTGCCTCCTACTGTGCTGAGATTCTGTGAAGTCTTGTCCTTAAAACAGAGGTAAGTGGAAAACTGAGGTGGAATGAACACCAGTGTTATGCAATATGGCTTTTAATGGGCATGAGAAGCAGAGCAAACAGTTCCAGTTACACAGGGAATAAAGGTAGTCACTTTTGAACCCTTTTGTCACAAGGTTTATGGCATTAAGTCACATATTTGGTCTGAAAATTTCTGCTTTCCTTATTACAGCAGTACAATTTGAGCTATAGGTTCCTATTTTTACTCCTTTACAATCCATTCACTTTAAAGCAGAAAAGGAAAAGTGCTTCAGAATATTTTTGTTTCTCTTTGCCATCTCTCTCATGCAGTGAACTCTTGAGCAGGATCTATCATGGCCCACAGCTTCCTTGGCTGTAGGTGCTGAAGCGGCGGTAGGAGTAGGGGCTCCAATTTCCCCTTCCCAGTGAAGAGCATCCAGAATTGTAAGACCTGCTGTAGTTGCATGAACCCCCATAACCATTTGAGCCTCCAAACAGAATTGAGCCCCTTAAACCAACAGGATTTCCATAGCCCCTGTACCCAAGAGAGCCCCCAGACCCAAATGGGCGACCAGCAGCGACCGGTCCGCAGCTGCCCACGACACTCTCCTGTGGACAAGAGCTGAGAATGGGTCCTGGGAAAGTCAGGACAACAGGTGGTGGGTAAATGACAGCTCTGGAGTCATTGCAGGATGTCACACACAGCTCGTTGCAGGTGTTGGCCAAGGGCTGTGGGCAGGTGACCTCGCACGGGCTGCTGGAGGGTACGCAGAGGTCTCCGCAGTAAGACATGGCTCTGGGAAGCAGGAGAGTCTGAAACACAGGGAGGACATCAGAGTAATGCCTGATTCCTTTGCAAGTGGTGCCCAGCTTCTCTCAGGGAAGGCTGGGACCCATCAGTCCCCTCCTGCACCTGCGATGAATGTGCAGCAAGTGACAAGCTTGGAGGGCAGCTGGGTGCTCTGCTAAGGTTTGTGGATGGATTGCTTGCTGTAAATAAGCAGCCTACCAAAAAAAACCCCAACAACCCAAGTTTCATCCTAATTTTAAGCTAGACCTGATTCTTTCTCCTTCAAAATGTATTTCAGAGCTCAGCAAAAGCACCAAAGGAGCACAACTTGAGTGATGTTTCTGGGGTCATGCCTGGAGCCAGTGCAGAAGCAGGAACCTGTCCTTAGGAGATCTCCACTGGGATGCTCTGTTTTAACAGGTGAGTTCCTTGGGGCACTGCCTGCAGTGAAGCCTCTTGCTTCAAGGCATAGTTTAAATACAGAGTAAGAAGCTCCTTTCAAAGAAATATTTGCAGTCAAAGAGCAGCAGAGACTTTATAGCAGGTAGCTACAGCAATTCTGTCAGCAAGGAAACTTTGCACCAAACTAAAGCTCTAACAGTCAAAAGAATTAAGCCAGACTTACTTGGTTCGCTGAAGAAAGTTCGGAGAAGGAGGTAAACAGCCTTGAGCTGCAAGTGCTTTTATACAATTCCTCCAACTGCCTGGAGGCTTGGAGATTATCTCATTTACTTGCAAATCAGGTGTTGCTGCAGTCCTTTGACTGCTGTAATTATCTTTCTCGGGATTAGTTGCTACTTTTGAGCCCCACAGAGTGTGATATATATCTGACAGCTGACCTGGGTTGCTGTGATCACTAGTTGTAGCTGACCACAAGACATTTCATTTCCCTATAGAAAGTGTGCAAAACTTCTCATTAGAAACTTGAAAACGTTGCCTTAAATTCTTCCAAATCCTCCATTTGGAAGCAGAGCTGGAGCCTAAAGAAATCTTCGGGCTAGAACTTCTTTCCACAATGAAATAATGAGCAAGGTTGGAGATGGAGGGCTTGTATCAATTGTACTATAGATGTTTAATTAAGAGAGCTAAATTTAGTGCACTACAAGGCTGGTTTTCAAACTTCTTTTTGAGCATAAGCCTGGGTTTTATGTAGGGTAATCCTCTTGGGTACCTTTTCAATTGATAGAGCAGATTTACACTGTGTAAAGACCATACGGTTCATACCTTTAAGACTTTTATTTTACTATAACAGAAAAAAACTGTCTTCTGTGACAATGAAAATAACCTTGACCTGCAGAGCTATGAAGGGTCTCCTTAGGAGGAGGAGAAAATAATGTTTTAAAGTGAAACTATTACTCATAATTAGGAACTAAAAATGCAGCAACATGTCATTAATTCTATTACAGTCTGTATCTACATTATGTTAATCACATGGAGGTGCTTTGAAGTCCTTTATTCTGTGGAAAATTTAGAACAACCCAGATAAGTGTTGCCTAGAGCTTCCTCATAACCATTCCATGTAATTTAAGGGTAATCTGTTCCATGAAGGACAGGGATTTAATTGAGAAAGGTGTAAACAAGCACGAGAGGGGAAGAAACTGCAGCCAGGTGTGTTTCTGCTGCCCAGCCTACACGAGGTCTCCATCCTGCCAAACCAAATATCTAAATGCCAGCTCAGAATTCTCTTACCCCCACCCACCAAGGTCAGCAGTGCAGCTCGCAGTCACCAAGGCAATGGACTTTAACCAAAGGTTGAGAGTAAAAGACAGGAGAGCTTGTGTCTGGAGAATGGAAGGTCTCCAGCAAGCCCTTCATAACCATGGTTATCTCAGCTAAAGCCTCTCTGAGCGTCTGTCATTTTTTGCAAACCAAGACAACCGTGGGTCTGTTATCACCTTTTATCCTTATCTCTTGGGGAGGCTGCCTTCAGACAGCCCCAAAGAAGATGAAGATGGTGAGGTGCCATGTGCCAAGCCAGGAACGTGTCAACATCACCGATTACAAGCTCCTAAATTGGCCAGCTACTGCCCAGGGCTCATTCCTATGGTGATCACCTGAGAAATGAAAACAGAAGTGACCAAATCAGTCATCACAGCAGGTAGAGATCTTTGCTAGGGCAGAGGTTTTGAGATGCCTGTGTCATGGTGACCTAAAACCTGCCAAGCTGGTTAAGAACTGTCCATTGCAGCCAGTGGAGAGAGTGGAACATTCCTTCAAAAATACAGAAGAGCAGCCAGAGATTGGAGGTCCCAAAACCTCCTTTTCTGTAGACTACAGATGGAGTCAAGTTGGTGGATTTAGCCCTATATTAGGTGCCTAAAGCATCCTTTTTGTCTCACTTTGCATAGAAATAACTTCTCTAGGAGAAAGGGAGTTGAGTCTCTGTAGGCTTGAAATGTGCAACAAGGAGCTGTAATGATAAATGAGTAAAAATAATGGGGATGATGAGTGAATTCTTGGCCATTCCTTGATGTGTTTGACACCCTTCTGGGGAAGCAGCAGAAGATTCCAGATGAGCATTTAGGCACTTGTTAGATTATTACGTAGCCTGTAAATCTCAGTAATTGTCAGATGCTCCAGTTACCTTGGACACCCTAAAGGGACAGATACTGAACAAACACAGGCTGTGAGACATCACCTTTCCCAAGGGGTTTATTGTATAAGCATAAAATAATAGTGTGTAAAATAATAGCATTTAAAATTACAGAAGACAGTTTCATAGAACAAGTGGTGATAGTTATATTTAACAATTAATTGGGGCAAGAAAGGCAGTGCCTGTTAAGAAACAATGCTGGTGTTAATCCTTTTAGACCTGACTTGAACAGCATCAGCAGAGCCTTTCCTAACCCTTAACTTCAATAGTCCTGCTTCTTTTGTTCCATGGCTTGGTCTCCAGCACAACAACTTTAGGGATGGGTTTCCCATGGCTTTGATGATGGTTGGCTGACTGATCCTCGAGGGAAGCCGGAGTTGGTTTTATAATGGAGAACATGTGCATTGTCCTTCCAGATCTGACTAATTCTAAGGCTTTCAGTCATAACCTTTCCTTGGGGAAACATCACCAATGTCACATTTTGGAGAGGAATGATTAGTCAACTCTGGGGCATCTTACTCCAGTGCTTACCAGCATGGCAATAACCCCGTGCATCAGTGGAGTCAGAACCATCATTGTCTCCTGAAATGCCTGTTCTCAGTAAGCCCAAGAATTTCCCAGGCTATTACTCCAGGGATCTCCCTAGTGACTCATCATAATCTAGAGATTATTTTGACATACTGACAGCAAACTTGTCAAGAAAGAGAAAAGCATGAGCAGATTAAACACAGAAACATAAATATTCTCTATGGCAGTGAGTGATGAGTAGTCCCAGGGCACGGAGCTTCCTCTTGAACTTTTCCAATGAAGCGTAGCCACTATCACCATGAACTTTGTCATCATCACTGACTTCTCCGCAGTAATTACACAATGCCTTTTTCTCTGGCTTTGATCTGCATGTATGGGATGTGCTGTAGATTTTGGATGGTGTTTGGCTCCAGAGGCACATGTTGCAAAGGGTATTTTCAAGTTCAGTCTCTCTGCCTGCCTTATTTGGTATGTATCTATTGCTTATAACACTTTAGAGCCCGGTAATTGGCTGTTGTAGGCTGGAATAGGATTGTTACAGGGAAGGAATAGCAACCTGCCTCATGGGAGGATCTACCTCTTACGCATTACCTTTGCAAAACAACACCTTTGGGTTTATTAGCATGTCTGACTGACTCAAGTCTTGGAAACTAAAGAGTAAGGCCTGGACGATTTGCAAGGATGATTCATGTGCAAAGATGAAATCTCAGTGAGGGACACGACATTGTGAGCACTGTGTGGTGAAACATCCCCCTCTGCTTTGAAAATGTTGCTTGCTGAGGATGGGTCGATTGTTGGTACTTGTCAATCTTTTTAATACATCTGCAGCATCGGCCTTTGCATCTCATTTTGTTCCAGCTGTTCTAAAGAACCACCATAGGCACTGGTGACCCGGCTCAGGGCCAGGTAACCCTGAGGAGGAGCAGGAGGAAGGTGAAGGCTCCTGGTCTTACTCCATGGGGCTTCTGTGGGACCCCACACAGATCCGCAGGTGCCAACCTTTCCAAATATTTTGTATTTTAAAAGCTGTTTTGAAAGTTTGTCATTTACTGTCTCTACCTTCACTGTAATGCAATGCAATTCTTCTTCCAAACATCTTTTTTTTTCTTTTTTGTTTTCTTTCTTTCCTTGCCTGTTGTTTTTTTGCTGCGAGGCCAAAATCATCTTGTGATTTCATTTCTATCAGGGCAGCCAAACAGTAAAACTTCTCTGTGGTGTTTAGGAAATACTATAAT
Organism: Ceyx cyanopectus; assembly: GCA_013401355.1. Taxonomy (NCBI): domain Eukaryota; kingdom Metazoa; phylum Chordata; class Aves; order Coraciiformes; family Alcedinidae; genus Ceyx; species Ceyx cyanopectus. Next base: position 26,451 of record VYZU01005134.1, read on the forward strand.
TTATGTTAGACCTTTCAAAAGATAGCAACAGTTGAGTCTGATCCAAGCTTTTCCATGGCAGCAAGTCATTTAGCTTTAGGGCAGCAATTATCTTTTCTGTAAAAAGTGACATCATAACTACCTACTTTCCATAAAATATTAGTGACGGCGAAAAGCGATAAGGGGCAAAACAGCTGGGAAAGAGACAGGCAGCAGACTCAGAGCTGTCTCGTGGTGTAAACAGAAAAAGACATTAAGGAAAGGGACTGGCACAGGTTTATCACTGGGCTGATCTTCTTTACCAGGCATTGATGAAGACTTTGACGAGGCTGTGGCGCAGCAGAAGCTCTTCTGGGCATGTGAGTGGCAGCAGTGGATCCAGACACCAACCATTGCCGTGGCCATTATGACCCTGGCTGGAAGCAGGTACCTAGGCTTGCCTGGAGCACCCACCTAGACTTGCAGGTAGGTTTTGCTGTCCTTGAGTTGCCTTCACACCAGGGTTTGAGTCAACTCGAGCTGATTCCACAGGAGGGCAGCAGCCTCAGCACCAGAGATGGGTGAAGGCATCTGCACCCCAACTGGGTCCTGCAGCCCTACCAGCCTTGACTAACCTGCCCCAGAGCACATTCCCCTAAGCTGGGAAGGGAGCTGGGAATAGAAAAAAACTCCAAATCATCTGATGGAAGCACTTATTTGTTGCCCATTAGACCTCCCCAGCCTTGGGAAAATGGATTTCTGGCTGTTGCCAAGTGTCTTTGCAATAGTACTTCTGGTGATTTATCTAAAGCTGGTTTATTGCTCAAGTTTTCCAGTCTTCCTGTGTTTACCAGCTTGTTTTAAAAATATAGTCATCTGGAGAGTGAATTTGCACTTCTGCAAGTACTGGGTTGAGGGGTCCAAATGTGTTTTGTGAGTCCCTCTCAAACTTGGGCTGATTGGAGGCAGCCCTATGTCTTGATCATGGATGTAAAAGTTATCCTCATAAAACAAAAGAAAAGCCACTTGATAACAAAAATAATCAGTTTACTAGTAAAAAAAAAAAATAATAATCTGAGAATATATGGAGAGAAATGTGTGTGAAATCATGACCTTTCTTTTTTCTTCCAAATCAGTTATTACAGAGTCTCGGGGAGTGTAACCCAGGTAATATACCATTAACATTCTATTAACATACCACTTTACATGTGTAATACATCAGAGCGTGTTTGTGAAGCACCCTGGCTCCCTTTGTTCTGCGGAAGTCCTGGGTTATTTCTAGGTGGGTATAATTGCAAGAATGACAAGGTATTTCCCAGGCACCAAAGGACCGTGACTTAAATAAGCAAACGTGCATACGTAGCCATTAGGGAAGAATGAAATGAACATAATCTTTAGGATAAAAACAGCATCTGAAGTTGCTCAGCATGAGCAGGACACGCCTGATGCCCTAACCGGCGTCTGCCTGGAGGGATCCTCTGCTGGCTCCAGCCGGGCAGACGGAGGTACCTGGGGTTTTGACCGGGTACGTGGTCAGGTCGGAGCAAGTCAGCAACTGGTGCTCCAGGTCCATGGGTGACAACACAAGTGGAAAAGAGTTCTTTGCAAAAGCAAGCTGGGAAAGTTTTGATGCAGAAATAGGAAGAATATAATGAATCTGTCTCAGTTCTGTTTATAGAAAAGAAAGCCTCCAAACAGGAGTGGTTACAAGAGAGCAGAACAGTCTAAAATTACATATTTTGCTAGATATCTAGAGGTGTACACCTAGAAAATGCAGAACCATGTTTTCCTATGTATTCATAGAGGGATTCTGCTCACTGGTTTCCACACTGTAACCTGGACTATACAACCCATACCCCGTTTTCTGCAAGGTAGAACTAAATCCTTAATATTACCTTGACACCAGGTCTTGAGTGGTCTGGAAAGAGTCTAAAAGCCGTCTTCTGTTCCTGTATACAAGGCTGAGGGTCGCAAAGAGGGAATTGCAAATGAGCAGCAGAGGAAAAAGGAAGATTCAGAAGGCCAATGGTTTGATGCAGCAGGATTTTAATGTGAATGCAAAGTGGAGTAAACATTTGCAGAAAGAATAATGCAGGCTAGAAAGAGCATATTTCTAGAGACAAGAAAAGCTAAATTCAATTACCCATTCCAGCATGACACATTCCATCCAGATCATAGAACCATAGAGAGGTTTTGGTTGGAAGGATCCTTCAAGATCATCTAGTTCCAACCCCCCTGCAATGGTCAGGGACATCTCCCACTAGACCAGGTTGCTAAAAGCCCCGTCCAACCTGGTCTTGAACACATCCAATGATGGACCATCCACAACTTCCCTGGACAACCTTTTCCAGTGTCTCCCACCCTCAGAGTGAAGAACTTCTTCCTAATTTCTAATCTAAATCTACCCTCTTGCAGTCTGAAGCCATTGCATGAAGAAGTTCACTTCCCTCACACTTGCTAAGTCTGACATTCTAATCCCTATGCGTGCTTTGTTTTAAAACCATGCCCAATGTCAAACTGGGTAGAGAAAGTTAAAAGCGCAGACTTAAGATGCAAAGCCACAAGAATAAAGAAAGCATTAAACTAAGATAAAGCGCCACGTAGGAGTTAAACGTAGGGTCCTGGTTTTCAGGGGTGCTTCTCCCTCGGGTAGCAACGCCTGTAAATCACATGCCATGTTCTTTCACTTCTTCGCTTGTTCTTTTCCTGTTGGGTATTCTTTGGTTTAAGCTGATTAAATCTTCTTACAGAAGCCCCTCTGGCAAGGATGCTTCCAGCGGGTGGAATAGGTGTAGGAGCGCTCCGGCACGCACTTGGAAGCGCACGGGGAAGCGCACGGGGAAGCGCAGGTGGGAATGCACTTGGTAGCGCACTTGGTAGCGCACTTAGTAGCGCACTTGGTGGTGCACTGAGGGATGCAGGGGGCAGTGCACTTGGGAGTGCACTTGGTGGTGCACTGAGGCACACAGGGGGGAGGACATGGAGGAGGGCACGGCGGGGCGCACGGCGGGGCGCACGGAGCGCACGGTGGGGCGCATGGAGCGCACGGCTGGGGGCAGGGAGGAGCGCATGGAGGAGCACATGGAGCGCACTGAGGAATGCACTGAGGAATGCACTTGGTCTCACACTTGGTGGGGAGCTGAGGGGCACAGCGGTCGAAGCAGGGCTCCAGGCACTCGATGCCCTTCTGCCCTGAAGTGATGGCCACGCCTGCCTCCAAGGGACCGGCCAGCTCAGCTGACTCTGTGGAGCCCACGATAGTTTCCTGCGGGTAGGTGGTGAGGATGGGTCCCGGCAAGGTCACAACCACAGGAGGTGGGAATATAATGACACGGGAGTCTGGGCAGGCGATGACACAGGGCTCATTGCAGGCAGCAGCACGGGGCTCAGGGCACCTGGTGTTGCATGGGATGGAGCATGGCTCGGCACACACGGTTTTCTCACAGGACATGTTTTAGCTGTGGTGTCAATCTGCAAGGCACAGAAAGGAGAAAATGTAAAACCAAAGGAACTGGTAGGACAAGATCAACACTTGAGCTAAGCTCCGGTGAGCCCTGAAGAGCCCCAGGTTGGTGGGTAGGTTGGCACCCATCCTGTTCTGCTTTGCTTTGCTCTTTTCCTCTGTGGGTTTTTAAAGGTCAGCTCCTTCCTGCAGACACCAAAAAACCTCTGTGGTGTTGCTGCTGAAATAATATCTCCTTTCTTCTGTGTAATTTGGACTCCAGAGGTGGAGTTCAGTCAAATTAGGCTGACACAGCACCAAGCATTGCAGAAATGGAAAACACACAGGAGGTTTTACTGTATTAAATTTACACATTCTCTGGGCTAAGCAGATAAAAGGCAGAAAGAGGCACAAAAATCATTACTTTGCACAAGAGGGAGTCACTCCCATAAGGACACCAAATCCTATGTTTGCAGTGAGTTCATTTTGTAACAGGTGGCTTTAACACAGCATATTTAGTACCAAACTTGCTTGGAAAATTAAATTTCAGGAAGAAACTGAAGCACAGCAAAAACCTGAAAGCAGGTCTCCTGTATTTAAATTTGAGGGAGTACAGCTATTCACAGACCTGGGCCAAATTCTATACCTTCTTTCTTTTGAAATAAATTGAAGGATAGAAAGGTAATGTGGAAAAAAAAAAGTCTTAAAATGACATTTCAGGCTGTCATTTCAAATTTATCCAAATCCTAAACCAAACAGCAAATGGTTTGGTTAATCTGGGAGCTGGTTAATGTCTTATTTCAGATTAAATGGAATATTTTGGTTTCAGATGAGGCGGTTGCTTATTTTTTTAACTGAGCTGCATATTAGAAAACCTCAGTTTGACTCAAGCAATTTTTCTGACATTTTATTTTCCCTTTGTTGTTGTAGACACAGTACCAAACTACCCATTATTCACCTAAACTTCTCCTGACCTTAAACCCTAATGCAGATGTTATCTTCAATTTCTCACCCTTTTATTCTGCTACATCTATTTATTCTATGCTCTTGACTTCACCCGAAAGCCCTTCAGCAGAAAGTCAGAGAAAATGCTGAAAGTCACTGAAATAGCTGAAAAACATTCACCTGTCCTATGATCGCAGTATTTCTATAGCTTATCTCAATATTTACATGATTCCTCTGTCCAAAATCAGATAAAACTTGCAAGCCACATGACCAGAACAGCTTTTCCTAATATATACTGATGATTAAGATATTTTAAGGCTACACACATTACAATTCCACAAAGTAATGGAAATCTGTGTCTTTAATAATATCTAGATTTCAAATGTACTTTTAAACCTCAATCCATTAGTGCCTCTGAATGAATAATTAGCAAACGAGTCTTCCATGAAAATAAATCCCTGAATATTGTACAGAACCACAGAATTAATTCAAAGCTCATTTCTAAGTAAAAACAACTATTTCAAAAATGAACCTTCTTTTTTATGATTTTCTTAGGAAAAAGAAGTTGTATCAGAATCAAACTTACTCAGTTCACCGAGGAGAAGTCAAGAGAACCTGCTGAAAGGTGTCTGAATCATGAATGGTTTTATATACCTTCCTGGACCACCGGGATGATGCAAGAAAATAACGTCACATTTGTGCATTAGGTTCCATTACTCCCCAAACAAAATTTGATGTATAATTACAGTAATTGTTTTGCTTGCTGTTGGTGTTGATTACCCTATTCTCACCTGGCACGTGACTTACATGGTGTCTTCCCTGGATTCCTTTCATTTCAGGGTTTTGAATGTCCAACACTCTTCCACAGCCCTGACGATGTGGAAGGAGCTCGAGGGACTGAACCCTGGCCTGCGTGGGAGCCCTGTTGGTGCAGCAGATCCTCGGAGGTTCTGCAGGACTCATCCTCACAGATCCTGAGAGAACAGCACTTTGTTTTCCTTGCATGACCTCTAAGAATGCATAAGAGCCTAACCTAGCATTAGTAGCCGAGTGTGCTTGGTAGTTTAACACTTGTTAGGACATGTTTACAAAGCATGGAGTCACTGCATGACTCTAGTGTCAGGATCACCTTGGACAGACGTTCCTTGCAGAGCACAGCATTGCCTGTTGTGGACTGGTTCCTCACTTCATGTCCAAGTTTCTTCCAAGGCAAGAACATAAAACACAGCAAGGGCTTGAGGTGGTGGCCACAGATCCAGTTTAGCCCAAGAGGTCTTCTCCTCTGCAGTACAATTCCTGGCCAAGCCCAGGAAGAAACAGAACCTGTTGTGACAGGACAAGAGGTGGTGATTTTAAACTAAAAGAGGGAGATTTAGACCAGAGAGAAGGAAAGTTTGATTGATGTATTGATGTTGAGGGTGGTGAGACCTTGGTCCAGGTTGCCCCAAAATGTGGTCGCTGCCCCATCCCTGAAGCCATCCCAGGTGAGGTTGACCAGGGCTCTGAGCAACCTGCTCTGGGTGCCTCAGTGCTGGGGAGTTGGACCAGGTGAGCTTTAAAGGTCCCTTCCCACCCAAACCAGTCTGGGTTTCTACGAAACATAAGTAGAGAAAGCTAATTTTGGTTAAAGTGGGATGGCTCTGGGAATTGCTCAGTCTGGTTTGGAATAAATCACTCCATGCCCAGTCCCTTTCACAGTGGTTATGGTCACAGCTGCATCGGAAAAAAATGCTTGTGAGTGTGGAGAAGAGTGCGGTGGGAAAGGCAAATGAGCAATGCAGTGACAAAGCTGGTCCCTCCCCACTTAACCTGCTGGTGGGCCAGGGAAAAGAGGAGAAAATTGAGATTGCTGAGGAGGGCTCTGCCCATACAGAGGTCAAGTTACAGACCCCATTTGTGCCCAACCTGACCTGTGATGGAGCAGCAACTCATGCTCAGCCCCAGCTCCCTCAGGTGAGAGAAACGATTTAAATCTGCAAAAATTCCCTGATTTGGAAAGGTGAATATTTGACCAACTTGGTTTAAATAGAGTAATTAGGGTAACAAATGCAAAGATGGATTTTAATTTAAAAAAAATCAAACCACAAAATCCAAAGGGATCCAAATTCCCCAGGTGTTTATCATTGCCTGGTTCAGAGAATCACGTGGGTGGCCCTGATATATATTTTGAAGTGACGCTATGATTCAATACTGTGGAGTTTTAATACTGGCAGCCTGTTATTAACATCATAACACCACAACACTTTGCATATATAAAACATTAGTGGATGTTTGCAAAACTACCTGAAAGCATTTCCTCAGAACGTTTGCAATAAGTGTGCTTGCCTAGAGGATCCTCCGAAATCACTCCACTTCCAAGAGGTAATTTGGTGGCATAAAAGTTGGCAATAATAATAAGCAAAAATGTTGCCTATGGAGGGAGGGAGGGGAAATGACCCCAGAAACTGTTCAATGTGCAAGTCTCCACTTTGCTTGGGACAGCAAATCCCAAGATCATGGTGGCAAACAGAGCTTCTCCCCAACCAGAGCTATGGTCCTGATGTCTACCCGGTGTCCTGGAGCTGTGCAGGGGAGACGCAATGTGCTGCTGAGAGAGGATTTGACTAGTACCTGTCAATGCCGTTCTTAGAGATGCAGCCCAACACACCAACCTCTGGCTGAAGTGTGGAGTGACTGGGATTCATCTCCAACTTCTTTCATCAGCACAGACCCTGCCAGGTAATTTTTGCTGTGACTCCTCCCACGCTCTTGCAGCATCATCCCGCAGCTTTTGCCCAGTATTTGGCTGTCTAAGAGGCATTTCCAGTTTCAGACGTTCATCCTTTGCTAAGTTTCTGACTCAGGCACTTCCCATGAGGCCCTATGGCAGGAGCAGGGCTGCAGGAGGAGCCTCCTGCCATGTGCTCCCACATCCAGAGCAGCTCTAGAAGGAGCTTTTGAGTGAGCCCAAGGTTCACATGCATTTATTCTCTTGTGGGCATTTATTTACATATTGAAAAGCAGTGATAAGGAAGTAATTGTGCAATCACTGTTAGTGAAGGTTTTTCAGACCTCAAATTAGTGAAGTAAAAAAATATGTGAACAGGAAAATTAAATGAATTAAATTAAATGTAATTTAATTAAAGTATTGCTTAAGGTGGTGAACATTCTTCAAAAACAGCTGAGCCATGCAAAAGGCTTAAAAATATACAAATTATTGGGGGAAAAAACCCCACAGAATTATAGGAAATAATTGTGGAAAAGAACCGGTGAGGTTTCTTGATTTACATGCTTCCCTGAATTATTCCTGAAAAAGAAAAAACAGCTCTTCTAGAGTCCCAGTGGTGGGATTGCATCATCTCACCAGTCGGTCAGCACTTGGCTGCTCCTGCAACTGGACAGTACAGTAGGTTATTGTTTTTTTTCCCCCCTAAAAATAATCTCAGTTGTCTTTATTTCAAAGTAAGATGATGACTTTATCTTCTGTTTTTCTACTGGAAAAAGGGACTTTTATGGCCTTTCTCCTTGAAGTAGTTTTATGATTTTATATTCCTCCTTATGAACCTCTCTAAAATAAATAGCTTCTGTGAAATAAGACCAGGAAGAAACTTTAACCAGTGCAAGTAACTGCAATGTGGGGGGTAGGGGAGGAGATTTTTCTAATTAGGAAACACTATAGCTAGAGAAGGAAGAACATGCAAGCATTTAATTATAACTATAATTAACCGTTGGAATAATTTGGCAGAGATGAGTGATTCCTTGCTGGCTTTAAATCAAATGGTAATGTTAAGTCAAAAGGTCTTTGATTGTTTAAAGAGAAATTATGGAATAGAGAGAAAGTACTGGGTAATATTTCTTGGTTTGTATTGTCCAGAAGAATTCTTCTGGCCAAAAATTCTCTAGGCATAAGGAAACAAAATACCTGCTTTGTGACTCGAGGTACCAGTGGCACCAGCAACCAGTCTGGAAACCTGTCACTTCCACATTTTCATTCTGATTAATCAAACAGGACAAAGGCTGGAGGAAGAAAACCTCTGTCCAAAGGTGCCAGGAGAAAATAAAGGATTGCAAGATTTAAACTTTCCTGCCTCAGTTGCTTTTACAAGGTAGGTGATGTCTTTGAGGCCTCTGCTTTTACCTTGCCTTTCTCTCCATCACCTTACCCAACCTTCAGAGGCATGGGGTAGACAGCAGGAAAACATCTTGATTATTTTTGTTTCTCTGTTTTTGTCTTACTCACTTTTAGGTCTTACACACAGATCCAGGTGCTTCTTGTTAGTCAGCCAGTGATCCAACCAGCTTCATAAGGATGAGTCACTTTGTTATGGGAAAGTAACTTCATAACAATTAAGAGGAGCAGGGAGAAAAAAGTCAAGAGAGAGCTAAAGGGCGCATCTAAATAGTCAGTGTTTGAGAAAAAAAATTGAAACCCCAGAGCCCTTCCAATGAATGAATTCTTACATTACAATTAATGCAAAGTGATACTGTATGTTCATGTTTTCAACAATCTTGGAATGATTCTCAGAGGTTCTCACAGATTTCTCAGGGTTATTTCTGAATTACCCAACAGATGAATACAAGCTATGAGGCGAAAAAACAAACAAGAAACAAAGAGGATTGAGTTTGATGCAGCACAGTTTTAATGATAGGGAAATGTGGGATACATTTGTTGAGGATGGTCATGCAGAGGTTCCCTGGGCTTTGGGAAGAGAAGCAGCTCCACAGATGCCTGCAAAGTTGACCACTTGGACATCAGCAGGGTGCAGCTTCCCCCACGATGGTCACACAGCCCAGGGCTGCTGGAGCAGGACACGTTGGCTCTTCAGAAGAAACCGGAGCGGCAGCTTCCTCCGCCAAACCTCCTGTAACCAGAGCTACCCCCACCAAAGGACCGGCCTCCTCCAAAGGAGCTCCCCCCATAGGAGCTGCCTCCTCCAAAGGAGCCTCCATAGCTCCCCCCATAGCCCCCACCATAGCATCTTCTGCCTCTGTATAAGCCCCCAGAGCCAAAGGAACTACCCCCACCATACGAGCCACCCATCCCCATGGAGCTGCCTCCACCATATGAGCCACCCATCCCCATGGAGCTGCCACCACCATATGAGCCACCCATCCCCATGGAGCTGCCACCACCATATGAGCCACCCATCCCCATGGAGCTGCCACCACCATATGAGCCACCCATTCCCATGGAGCTGCCACCACCATATGAGCCACCCATTCCCATGGAGCTGCCACCACCATATGAGCCACCCATACCCATGGAGCTGCCACCACCATATGAGCCACCCATCCCCATGGAGCTGCCACCACCATATGAGCCACCCATCCCCATGGAGCTGCCACCACCATATGAGCCACCCATTCCCATGGAGCTGCCACCACCATATGAGCCACCCATTCCCATGGAGCTGCCACCACCATATGAGCCACCCCCACCATATGAGCCACCCATCCCTAATGAGCTGCTTCCTCCATAGGAACCTCCTGATTCACCAGAGCCCAGTGCTCCCGAAAACCCCCCAATTGGTGATGGGAATGAAGTGCCCACGAAGCTCTCCTGAGGACATGAGCTGAGGATGGGGCCTGGGAAAGTGATGGCCACAGGTGGTGGGTAGACCACAGCACGGGAGTCCCCACAGGAGGTGACACAGGGCTCATTCCAGGCATCTGCATATGGCTGTGGGCAGGTTACTTCACAGGGTGGGGAGCATCTACTGCTCAAGAACTGTCCTCCTGAAGACATCTTTTGTGGATAAACCTGCAGCACAGGTTGAAGAGTAGAAGTAAAATGTATTTGCAGCTCTGTGTCTTTACACAATCACCTTGATATGAGCTTGATGTTTCCTGAGAGATGGAATTATTTTCTTATCAATATGAAAACTACTCCTGTGGAGCTCTCTAACTTCAGTCCAGTCTGAAATATTGTTCTTCAGCATGCTTACAATTAAATAATACAAATTCCCTCGCAGTCCAGCATAGGACCAATGAGGACTGTACCTTTCTAAAGTAACTTGAGCCTGTCCTCCTTCTGAGAGCACATCTTATTGTCTTCCACCACTAACCTTTAGTTCTCTTAAGAATGAATCACTTATGTATTTTAGATACTGGGTTCTTTGGGTTTGACAGACCTTGTAGTCAGAAATCAACTGTGGTTCTTGAAATATAGATATATTTATATATATATGTATGTATGTCTATGCATACATATTTTAGTAAATACCAAGATGTTAAGTTATTAAGCTTATCAAATAAACAGGATTTAATTGACTCTTCCCCTTTGTAGTTTGGAAGAACACATTTTAAGATCTTCATCTACCAGTGGTCACTGCTGAATGGTAACAAAAAAAATCTGTTTAAGAAACAAAACTAAACTGCTGCTCATCACAAAGTATGGACTCAGCCCAAGCTTTACATCGATAGCAACTTCCCAGGTAAGATAAAGGAACTTAAAGAAAGGACACTTACCAGGCTCACGAAGAAAAGCAGCCCAAAGAGAAGGTGTTGCTGAACCTGGAGGAGACGTTGTGCTTTTATATACCCCTCCAGACTGCTCCCGGGATATGCAACACACTGTTACACGGGGCATAATAGCACCCAATATTTTGCTGTATAAGCTACTTCTAATTGCAATGATTGTTTTGATAACTGATAATGATTAGTACATCAGCCGCGCATCATACAAGGTGTGCAACACACCCTTTGTCTTCCTTTAATCCTTAAATAATTTTAAATGTCCTTTTTTTTTTTTGACTAGCACCATCTCCTGACCTCGATTGACTGGCCATGGTGGGGAACTGAGCTCCGTTTCCTTAGTGAGGTAAAGGCATCAGGTTTTCCTTTAAGCAAGATAAAGATATTACTTTGCCTCATATATTACATATATTGTTATGTTTTTTACATCTTTTCTGTTCTTCAGAAGATCCCATTTAAATATAGCATTTTGCAGGCTGGGAAAACAGCTTTTTTAGCTGCAGAGATGTCATTTTTTTTCTGCCTGTTTAACATCCACCTGAATAACTGCGTACAGAAATTCCGAATCTAATGCCCACTGTGCCCCAGGTAAGCTCAAGGAAGCATCATGTGATAATACAGAATAATTTTATTATCCCCCTTCTCCTTTTGTCACATTTCAGGAGCGTAAGACGCACTCAGAAGGCACCATTGGACCAAAAATAAAGTCTTTTGAGATATTGGATAGATGCATGTATAGTGTTTAAAGATGATTTACTATAAAATAAAATAAAAGCACCTTAAGAATGGGAAAGACTATATTTATGGTGTATTTTTCAAAAAAGCCACGGCACTATTCTTGGGCTAGCACTTTAAAATCTCATATATTATGAGACCGAGATGCAAGTATATAAATAGGAAAATATCTCTAAGCAGAATTTCCTTTATCAATAGCCAGAAACATTATCAGAACATTAGATAGAATATTAGATTCCTATTTTTTGTGTGGTTATAACAGACAAACATCACAGGGAGTAGTGGCAGCAATACCAAATGCCCAACTTAAAAGCTTTGTTTCTAAATCAAAGTGAACTAGTCGTTCAAGATTTTGACTCTTGGTCATAGATGTGGGACGAAAGGAACTGCAACCTATAGGAATCAAAATGGTTGCATTTTCAGGCTGTTCCACTTATCATTCTGCATGTAATGTTTATGTCATCATAATGTTGATGTTTAAATCATTTCTATCCCCAGCTTTCGGACGTTTTCAAGCTCAATTAGAAAATAGAGCACAGGGAGTTTATATGGTTAAGACCTTGCATCAGAAGGCGAACGAGTCCCGTCAGGCATAAGTGGGCAGCCCTTGATTTGACAGTTTTGCTCATTCAGCAATTCTTCGTCAACTCCTCAGTTCATGTGAATCTTCCTGGTTTCCTGCAGTTGGGTTGAGAAATATCAATTTACATGAAGAATCCTGGGCATAGCTGTTCTTTCTTGTATTTCAGCACCATCAGCAAGTGGTAAAGCTTCTGTTAACCGCCCAACTCTGTGCAATCCAGATTTTGATGGAGAAAAGTGGAATATTTTGCATGACACCTGTTTATCAGCTCGATATAGAATCTTCACATGTGTCTGTACTCTTTCTAGTTTAAACTCTAGTGAGGGCTGGAGACAGTATCAGATGCTTGGTGATTTTGTCAGGATTGGACTATAAAATAAAACACAAGGTAATGCTTGTAACGTGACTTGGTATTAAGAGTAAAGTCATGATCGCATCACTTAGGAGAACAATTAGAACAATTAACGAAATAATCCATAGAGCAAAACACAGTTTGGCAACACGTAGGAAGCTCTTGCACAAAGCTCAGCTCACGCCCCACTGGTGGTCTGAAGAAGTATATAAGAGAGATCAGAACGCTTCAGTTGCATCGACGACAGCTCCTTCACCTCCACTTCTCCAGACCCGGTGAGTTGAATCTTCTTTATTCTCTATATGAACCACTAGAAAACTACTTGCAGGATATAGCAGGGGACATAGTCCTCTGCAGAAAGCCTGATGGCAAGAAACATCATTCTTCTTTTGCCGTACATTATTTTAATAGTAACTTTAATATTGGAAGTAGACAGAGTAGTAGACAGAGCTGAGGAGTTCTAAAACTGGACTTTCAAAGGGACTTGGATCAAATCAGTGTTGTCAGTTAGTTCAACAGCTGTCTGATATAAGCCAACAAAATATTGAGGATGAGCTAATTATAAAGACACATGGACTTTGGGTTTGTTTTCCATTGTTTACTGGTATTTGGAGAGCAGCAAAAAGTACTTTGGGAAGTACCAGGTGCTAGTGGTTGAATGACCAGAAAAAGAGAAACCTGAAGCTTCCTAAACACTCTTCTTCCACCTTTTATTCATGCTTATGAAAGATATATTCTGCTGCTTCTGCTGCAGGTCTACCTACATCACAAAAGATGTCTTCAGGAGGACAGCTCGTAAGCAGTAGATGCTCCTCACCCTGTGAAGTGACCTGCCCACAGCCATATGTAGATGCCTGGAATGAGCCCTGCGTCACCTCCTGTGGGGACTCCCGTGCTGTGGTCTACCCACCACCTGTGGTCATCACTTTCCCAGGCCCCATCCTCAGCTCATGTCCTCAGGAGAGCTTCGTGGGCACTTCATTCCCATCACCAATTGGGGGGTTTTCGGGAGCACTGGGCTCTGGTGAATCAGGAGGTTCCTATGGAGGAAGCAGTTCATTAGGGATGGGTGGCTCATATGGTGGGG
>VYZU01005134.1:40494-61583 GCA_013401355.1 Ceyx cyanopectus
ACACATGTTGGGATTCATGCCACTGAACTGGAATTCTGCTTCCCAATAATGTGTGATTCTCTTCCCTCCAAGCTGCAGAGCTGCATAACAATTACAATCAAATTATCCGCTTGTTTTCTAATTGAGCCTGCTTCTTCAGCCCTATTAAGGTTTTGCTTGGAGCTGAATAGTTTCTTGTCTGCAATCGTTAAATAAATCGCAGATTAAAGTTCCTTAATATCTTTAAACATGGGAAACTTAAGCAATTGCTCAATCGTGTAAGTATGTGGCATTTAAAATCTGATCCCTTATTTGGCATGAAATGAAAGAGCTGCACCTATAGAACACGATTTATTTGAGGGTTGTCTGTGGCAAGTGACTTCTGTTTACTCTCTGTTCATACATTTCTTTGGGGTGAGGGTGTCAGAGCCTGTCCCAGGTTGCCTGGAGAGTTAGTGGAGTCTCCTTCTCTGGAGAGATTCCCAACCCCTCTGGACACTGCACTGCTGGGGCCCCTGCTCTAAGTGCCCCTGCTGGATGGAGCAGGGGGGTAGCACCAGATGATCCCCAGAACTCACTCCCAACCCCCACCATGCTGGGGTTCTGTGGCCAAGATAGAGAATTGAGGCATCAGCTTCAGAAACCTGTGTGCCCTGCAAAGGAGCAAATCTGAACTGTTTTATGTGCTTGCATTTTGACAGCTTCGTTCAACAATCCTTCTCACAACACCTTTATTACTGCAGCAATTACTGTCAATTACCATAAAAACACATAACTGTTGCTCACTGGTTATGTCACCAGCTCTAGGAAGCCTGATGAGCTAGTGGAAAGGATCAGCCCAAGATGATTTGTGGAGAAAGAAAAGCTGAACAAAATCTGATGATGCAGGAGGATTTTATTATGGATGGGAAATGGGATACACTGCAGATTGGTGTGATACACAGCAGACGCTTCCTCACTTCCAGGGAAGGGCAGAGCATTCACTACTCACTAAGAGTCCATCGTCCACTGGTTGTTCTTCTCCTGTCACAGTTTCATTGATAATCTCTGTGTCAGGACGTCCATGAAGTTTGGGGTTTTTTTGGCACATTGGCACAAGGACAATAGGGATGTAGAGTGGAGGTGATTAACAGAAGCTTTCAGTAATAACAGAAATTGAAAAAGGCACAGAGGAGTGAAGAGTGTGGGCCCAATTTTCAGAGGTACTGAGCAAGGGTGGCTCCCATCAATGCAAAGGCTTTTGCCATCTCTGAAAGCCAGCCCCAGCTGCAGATCTGGATCTTGTGTTTTCATCTCCTAAGCTGTTGCCTGCTCTGTAGGTGTTCAGGTTGCCTTAAGATGAGCCACAGTTTCCACGGCGGGAGCCACAGCTGCTGCTGCTGTAGGACCTCCTGCTGTAACAGCCCCTCCTCCCCGAGGAGCTTCCAGAACCAAAGGAGCCTCCATATCCAAGAGAACCCCCCATCCCTGACATGCCACCAGAACCAAAGGAGCCTCCCATCCCTGACATGCCTCCAGAACCAAAGGAACCCCCAGATCCAAAAGAACCTCCCATCCCTGACATGCCTCCAGAACCAAAGGAACCCCCAGATCCAAAAGAACCCCCCATCCCTGACATCCCTCCAGAACCAAAGGAACCTCCCATCCCATAGGAGCTCCCAGAGCTGTAGGGTGTCATAACACCAGAGGGCTGAGGGAACGATGTGCCCACGTAGCTTTCCTGAGGACAGCTGCTGAGAATGGGACCCGGGAAGGTGAGGACAACCGGCGGGGCGTACACCACGGCCGTCGAGTCCCCGCACGATGCCACGCAGGGCCCAAGGCTGCTGCTGTAGGTAAATGGCCGTGGGCACGTCACCTCACAGGGGGGCAGGCAGCGGGAGCTGATGTTGTAGGACATTTTTCTCTGGTTTAGAGGCGAAGCTGGGAAAGAAAATGTCGTCAGAAAACCACGAGAGTCAGGTGCTGGTGGGTGCCCACCACACACGTGACAGCAACAGTGTTAAGTAGACAGAGTAGATCTTTGTTCATGCTCAAGTCCTGCCCTGTGATCCCTTTTCATCCTCCCTTCTTTCTCCTGTGGAGGATGCCCACATCTTTGTTTATTCATCAGGGTTTAACTTTATATTTGCACCTCAAGCTTTGAAAGACATAAGAAAAAAAATAAAGCAGCTCTTAAAATTCTAATGTTAAACATAAAATTGATTTTTACCACTGTCTGCAAGTTACTGCAGTGGGTCTCCTATGAAAAATAAGATCTCACTATGATATAGATCATTGCTAAAATACAGACACAGGAAAGAGTCCTCAAGTAAAATTCTCACTCCAGAGACACAGCAGATATAAAATCAATGGCTTAAATCAAACTCACCTTGCTCACCAAGACAGATAAGTCAGGAGAAGTTTTTCAGAGACTGCTGAGATGTTCCTGCTTTTATACCTTTTTGCTGACAACTCTAAGGTTGTGAAGCATCTCATAAAATCTCTAGCACTAACCAACCCATGGGTTTTCTCCTCTGGGTGACTCCTCTAATAGCTCTAATTATTTTTATAGTTTCCAATAAGTAAATTATCTACAAACCTACACAAAATGGATCTTATATAATAAATTTGGGCTTCCTATTATGTTGAAATTGTGCAGCCAAATTCCTATGCAATCTCATCCCGATGACTGCACTGGATTTACAAGCCCTCATTTCAGTTTGGGAATGTTTTGGATGATGTGGTTGGCAGGGGACAAGTGGTAACTGTACCTACATTCAGATTTGTGCAGTTGTGCTCACACAGCCCTACCAAGAGGACCAGAGATGGGGATATTGAGGCTGAGCCAGGAACATCTGTATGAACTGCCATACACGTGGCTTCAGTGAAGGTGATGCCTCACCATTTACAGAGGAGAGTTACACCCCCACATTGCTCTTACTCAATGAGCTGAGGAGGGAAACATTGAGTAATGACAGAAGGTTTGGTGGGATGTTGCTGCCACATTCTTGATAGGCTTCTCACAAAGTAACACCATCACCAGTGGATGAGATAATTCCAATATTCTGCTAATGGTGTGGTGCAGCACATCACATCCATCATCCCACATTATCAGCAGGGCTGTTTGAATATTTCTCCTCATATTTCTCTGACTGAAATCCCCATTTCCTCACAAGTCTTGCAGACATATAACCTTAGAATCATAGAATTGCTTTGAATGGAAAAGACCTTTGAGTCCAACCAAAGAGATCTGTGTAAAAAATAACAATGGGGGGAAATATATATATATAAAATTTTAAAAGAGATGCAATGTTGTGGTGGAAAAATCTGTTTCTTGGGTGGTTCTGGCAGTGGATGTGCATGAGGCAGTTTGTGATCCTTAATTCTGAGAGAGCACAAGGGCATCCATGTAGCTGTTGCCTGAGGGATCCCATGGTGACGCTTAACAAGCCGGGATCGTTTACTGCATAAATGCTTCAATTAATTTAACAAACCACAAGGATTAAGACAATCAAAATGAGGAAATGAATGTTAGGCTTGGCACAGCAGAGCTTCTTCAACCCACGCACGAGCCCTCTCTTGTCACAAACAGCAGCACCGTGGAAATTGCTCCTAAAGGAAAATATTGATACAGCTGCTGGGGTGGATTTCTCATCACAGATGGCCAGACTTGGAGCCTGATTCTCAATCACATACAAATAATTGCTTCCTGTTCCTTTTGGCCCTGACTCCCCAGATCTAAGCTGATCCATTTCCCTTTCCAGTCTCTAATCAGACAAACTATTTTACCATCATGACTGGATAAAACAGAGCACAACTTTGCCTTCTGATGGACTTGGAATCCATGTGTCATTCAAATATTTTCCTTAAGGATATTCAAGGAACGACTGGTCGTGACCCTGAGTAACTCAACTTGCTTCAAAGTCACCTTGGTTTTGAGTAAGAGCTGTAGCAGAATATATTCAGAGGTCCTGCCAATCTAAATTATTCTATTATTCTAGTCTATTTATTAGTCTGTATACCATGGTATGTATCAGAAAGGGGAAAAAAGACTTTTTTGAAGAATTTCTGATGAATTATATTGGCCATACAGAGGAGTTAATTCTTCTCTGATGATAGTCCCCAACTAATGCTTAAGAATTGATGCACAAAGTTAACTTCTTTCTGGTTTGTGACTATGAAGCTGCAGTGAAAGGAAAGACAGAAGACAGTGCCATGATGCAACAGGGCTTTAATACAAACAAAAAGTGGAATACATTCTTGCAGAATGAGGCAATGCAGAGACAAAAAAAAAAAAAAGTAATTTCCATTTCAACAAGGACAACACTCAATCAGATGTTCACAAGAGCACAGGGCTCACGAGACCTTCTTTCAGCTGGACACTTTCACAGTCAAATCCCATTACTTGTTTTTCTCTCTCCAGGTTCAGAAAGAACAAAACAAAACATGAACAAATGACAAAGTGAGGCAACATTGGGATCGTAAGCCTTAGGTAAAGCGCAGTGAGACCCCAAGCAACCCCAGCTCCACCTGATATTGTCTGGAGCAGAGGCTACTTGGCATGTCTGATTGGTCTATATGTCAACTACTAGTTTGTATCTTATTGTTCCTTCAGTCATTACTCTTTCTGAAAGATTTAGAATGGCCCATAGTTTCCATAGCGATACCTGTAATACCCTCTGGAATAAAGGGGGAAATAATTTCTACCAAATCCTGAATATAAAGAGTTTCGATAAAGGTTTCCCAAACGGGAGAGTCCGCCACCACACGAGCTCTCCCCACCACATGATCCCCCTCCCATGCCACCATAAGAACCTCCTGAACCATGGGAACCCATCCCATAGGAGCTGCCTCCACCACAAGAACCACCAGAACCCATTCCTCCACCTCCAGAGCCCATTCCTCCGGAGCCCATTCCTCCACCTCCGGAGCCCATTCCTCCAGAGCCCATTCCTCCACCTCCAGAGCCCATTCCTCCTCCTCCGGAGCCCATTCCTCCACCTCCAGAGCCCATTCCTCCTCCTCCAGAGCCCATCCCTCCACCCCCAATTTCAGGCACGGTGGTTCCCACAATACACTCCTGGGGACACGAGCTGATAATGGGTCCTGGGAAAGTCACGACGACGGGTGGTGCGTACACGATAGCTCTTGAATCTCCACAGGAGCTGATACATTCTTCATTCCAACAGTTGACATATGGTTGTGGACACGTCATTTCACACGGTGCAGAACAACGGGAGCTAAGCATCTGTCCATAGGAAGACATCTTTCCAGGAGGGAAGTCAACCTGAAAGGCAGAGAGTGCACCAGCCTGGAAAAGTTACAGATGGGGGGAGTGAAAGAACAAGCTAGAGTAGTGTGAGTTGTGTAGATGTGTCGAATGGTGTTCATCTGAACAGATGAAGCCACAGATGTCTAAGTTGTCTACACTAAATTAAAGAGTTAGTGATTAAAATTTTTAAAAATATATAATAAATATGTTTTATGACACCGTCTATTCTACACTATAATAGACTTCTGCATCTCTCCAACCAAGTGAGATGAACTGCTGGGTTTCTAAGTCTATTCCTGATCCTCTTCATTGCCCTATAGCCTATTCCCAAAATCAGTTCTGGGAAGAACATCCCTCTGTCCTTTTCTCCTATCATTGCCTTTGCTGTGCTTGTTTTCTGGGACTCAGTCCTAATGTTTTTGGAGTATCCTGTCTCCATAGATAGATGCTCAATCCCCAAAAATTGCTGCTATCTGCATTTTTGAGGCTCCCATTCGTTTTTTACCCCCACACATGTGGCAATGTACATATCCACCCTATTTCCCAGTTACAGTTTCCAAGCAATATGTTTTTACAGGATAAGGTCCTGCCCTAAAACAGGTTAGGATATAGAGCCTCATATTAACACTACCTATAAATCCACGTCTATAATTATGAACTGATTCAGTTAAATCAGACTTACCCAGTCACCAAGAAGAGTAAGTCAGCAGAGGCAGCTACAGAGACCGGAGTTACGAGCACTTTTATATGCTGTCATAGAGAATAGAAATTGGGAGATACCTTTACGTAACCATCCTCTACGTCTTGTGAAA
Organism: Ceyx cyanopectus; assembly: GCA_013401355.1. NCBI lineage: Eukaryota > Metazoa > Chordata > Aves > Coraciiformes > Alcedinidae > Ceyx > Ceyx cyanopectus. The sequence goes on from VYZU01005134.1 coordinate 46,540, forward strand.
CAGAATGTTTTCCCCCGCCGATGCCTTCCTTTGTTGCAACTGTTTTGATAACAGCTTATGATTGTCAGATAACTTCCAATCCCACACAGCATGATGCGTGCACTTCACCTGTCTCATCTTTTCACTGAAAATCTCACCAAAAATTTAGGCTGTTTTTCTCTTAAACACTTGTGAAGGCAGCTCAGAGATGGGTGATCGACCAGGAAGTACAGGATTCCAGTTTATCACTGGTCCTCTCAGGTAATCATAACCAGTGGCCTTCTGGATTTTTCCTCTTTGAAGGAAAAATGTCCCAAATTATTAGAAAGTAAAAGATACTGAAGTAGTTCACAAACTGAGCACAAGGATTGGGCACAATAATCCAATCAGAAATTCATCTAAGGAGATGCACTTGTCCAAGCTTTTATGATTTATCAGTTCCACATCCTAAGGAAATACCCCCTTCTGAAGTGTCTTCAGAATAAACACCAAAACCCACTAATAGCTATGAAGAAATTGAATTTTCCTTTCTGAGTATGTTTGTTGGAGGTCAATATGAGACCTTACACATTACCTGGGGGATCCAGAAGAAACATTACTTGAGGTATAGGTCCATAACCTCAGATAAAATAAATCCAAAAGGCCTGGCAAATGTTGATACCATGAATCACATAATTCACATTGTGGCAATACTTGTGGCAAATTATTAGAACTAAAGCTAAAAAAGAAGATATATTACATGTAGTTTATTTACACTCCGTGTTCACAACACCAATACAATGACCAGAGTAATGTATGTAGTCAATATAGACACTGCACAGAATATGACTCACACAATCTGTGGGAATGAGAAGTAGCTAATAATTACAGTGACTGACAACTGAAGCAATTAAAGGAGTTGCCAAACCAAATATTTTACGAAAGTTAATAAGGACCTCATTGTTTTTGAGGGGTTTTTTTCAATGTATAGAACACTCATTCAAAACACAGCAGCTTCTTAACACCCACCACAGAAAATCACACTGGCTTGAGCATCCCTCTAGTGTGATGTCTGTGACTGATGCCTTTCTCCAGCAGCTCTAAAGAAGAGGAATCTCTGTTTTATGTCAGGTAGAAACCCATAAGAGCAGATACAGGTCAAACTGTAGCTTAGGCTTGACAGATAGCCTTTGGAATAGATGAGATAATAAATGCAAAAGGGAAATTGGCAATAGCCCAAAGTCCTTTTTCGCAACACCTGAACCTCAGCTGCCTTACATCAAAGAGGTTTTTTTTAAGACAGAGACATCAATACCCTCCCTCAGCAGGTGAAAGGCAAATACTTCTGAAATTAGGAAGAAAAAAACCCAGGGAAATTGTGCTTTTCTCTAGAGAATTCCTTGCTTCATACACAGAGCAACAAACTGACCTAAACCAAGTGTGGCTGAGGAACCCCAGCCTTGGTGCTTACAGCTTTAAATTGAAACTCACCTCATATAAAGCAATTCTGAAGTTTCATCTTGTTTGTTCCAGTACAATGATGTTGTTGTTGTTGTTGTTGTTGTTCTCAGTGGCAGCGGCTCTATTGATTTACTGGTTTTAGAAATCCCAGTATTGTGCTTTGATCCTTATGTAGTATTTTGCATACAAAGATTAAATCTTAAAGAGGTAACTGGTTTAATTGCTATTGCTTCTGTGCCACACTATAATTTCCTAAATTGGTCTGAAAGCTCTCTTGTCTGAAGGGAAAGAGCCTGTATTATTATCACAGATTGTAGCAAAATATTCTTTTTCCACAGATTGCAATTCTAAGCAGATAGTGTTTGCAAGAGAGAAACAAACACTAACCTGCAGGGGAAAAAAAATAAATAAATAAGCTAAAATATGAGAATAACTGTGCAGAGTGTGAACTTCAGGCTGCTTCAGATCCTGGACATCCAAATTTTGGAACAGGTTTCCAGTGTGATCTAAGAGCTGCCACCTGGAAACCTATTTCCAAACCTGCTGAAACTGGAGGATCAATATTTTTTCCATTGCTTAATCCCAAAACTAAAGATGAAATAAGAAACTAAAGGACTAGATCACCACTTTCTGCTCTTTCATTATCTGTATGTTCAGTGCTATTATACTGCTCAGACTTTCGCAGTACCTCGGGTTTGTGTTTTATGTTCACTGTAAGTTGTGTGTTACATTTACTTGATTACCTTTGTTCATCTCTATTTAAATAAAAATAATAACGTTGGTTTGGTTGTTTTGTTTTGATGTTTTTAACTAGCAACCTACTCCTTTCCTCCAGCATTTGGAGCTGTTGGAGGTGATTTACTCAGACTATACTACTGCAAGTACAGGAAACTTTGTGAGTGAGCTGAGCAGAGACATATTCTGTTACTTTTTTGGAGCATTGCTAACGTGTTCCAGTTCCCTGGCTTGGTGGAGGCACTTTATTTTACAGATGGAGAACCTTAAAGTTTGTTAATTGCCTTAAAAAATGCTTTTTATTAAAGTCAGCTGAAAACAAAAGTAAAATAAAAAAACAAATACATGTAGAAAATTCAAAGTAAACAATATGGTATAAAAATTCTGCATACGAGTTTTGCTGCTGCTTTGATTAAAACAGGATAAAATACCCTTCCCTTCTACGTAAGGTTTAGACAGTGACCAACTCATGGCTACACCTCCTAAGAGTCTCCAGGTTGCTGCTCCCACAATTTTTTTGTCTTTTATATATTGTAGGTGCCTCTTCAGTACTTAATTGTGGTTTGAAGCCCCAGCTGAGCCTCTTTGCTCTCCCCTGCCAGGGTTTTCTAGCTCTGCCTGGGGGGAATGTCCCTGTACCAGCCTCCACCAGCCTCAAAAGCACCGAATCCCCTTGGCGTGTCTGAGCATCTTAATCACCCAGGCAGAGAATACAGAGTCAATAACTACGAGTAATCAACTCAGCCATTGCTAAATTATTCAGCTGGAAGGAAACCAGTGCTCTCACCTAGTAAGAAAATGTTTGTATCTCAGAGCCATGCTTTTTCCACTTGCAGCCAAGAATCAAATCCCTGTGAATTGACAATCCCCATTTCTAGCAAATGGCTCATTGCAAGTTGCTAACTGGACAGGACATTGTAGCATTCACCTGCTCTGGGGTGATAATGGGGTTCAGATGATTTAACCCCCAAACCACCACCACCTGGAGGAATAGCAGGGCAGCTTTTTTTTTTTTAAGCAGTTCTTTGATCCCCTGTTCTCAGGCGATTTAAGAAGAAAAACTCACAGAAACTTTCTGGCAATGGTTTCAGAGGATAAAGCCCGTTACGTGAAACTAAATTATTTGCCTTGAAAAAAACTTATGCAGAACGCAGTGAATCAAAAGCAGAATAACTGAGGAACATTTCCTAAATTTATGGTGAACAACTGGACTACCCAGTGCTGCCAGTCCTGGATCCCACAGGGCCCATCATTCATCCTGGACACGCAGGATCCCGGCCGGCACAGCCTTGGGCCAGCTGGGCACGCCAACGCTGGCTTGCTGCTGTCAACACCCAGCTCTGAAAGCTCAACTCCAGGTCGAGCTACAAGCCACAGCTTGTCCAGGCTTGGAGCTGGCAGCCCCAGCATGAGAGTCCTGCCCTGCACTGGGTCTGCAGCTCTGGGAGCCTGAACTGGTCCATGGTGTTCCCAGAGCTGGTGTCCCGGGAGCACCAGCAGCTGCCGAGTGACAATGACACTCCTGGCAGGTTTATGGCTCCTATTAGTGGTGGTGGAGCTGACAATTCAATCCAATTCAGCAACCAAGGGGATGAGAGGGCAGGATGGTGTCCTGGGGTGCAGAGTTAGAGCCTCAAACCCCATTTTGGGCTGTTTCTGGAAACACCTCTTTTTAAAAAATAAAAAAAAAAAATCCACTCTGAGGTTACTTTTACAAGTTTGATTGGACCACAACCAAAGAAAGAATAAAATCTTCTCACGAATGGAAAGCCCTGTACTTCAGCCAGCTNCAGATTGCAATTCTAAGCAGATAGTGTTTGCAAGAGAGAAACAAACACTAACCTGCAGGGGAAAAAAAATAAATAAATAAGCTAAAATATGAGAATAACTGTGCAGAGTGTGAACTTCAGGCTGCTTCAGATCCTGGACATCCAAATTTTGGAACAGGTTTCCAGTGTGATCTAAGAGCTGCCACCTGGAAACCTATTTCCAAACCTGCTGAAACTGGAGGATCAATATTTTTTCCATTGCTTAATCCCAAAACTAAAGATGAAATAAGAAACTAAAGGACTAGATCACCACTTTCTGCTCTTTCATTATCTGTATGTTCAGTGCTATTATACTGCTCAGACTTTCGCAGTACCTCGGGTTTGTGTTTTATGTTCACTGTAAGTTGTGNAAATCAAAGGAAGTTAATTTATTCTTTAACTCCCACCCACATCTGTCTCCTGTTCCTCAGGTTTTATCTTATATTGATCTTCTCCAGTAACTATTTCTTAGAACCTGAAAGCATCGCTGCTTGTCCCAACAGTCACCTGGGAAAGCAAAACAAGTCATTGTGCTGGAAAGTTGGACTCCCTTGTGTAACAATGTGGTTGCCAGAGGAGAAAGGAGGATGTAGGGATTAGATCCAGACCCAGATTGAGATTGGTGCACTTGGGTGTCTGAAAATAAGTATCTGAGTTTCACTTGGAGTCAGCAGGGACATTTGATGGAGCCTGAAGACCTACCTGTGCATTCACCTTTGAGGAGTTGTGCCACCTCTTTGCAGAACTTTCCAGCTGTCCTTTGGGGGCACTGGAAGTTTGGAACCCCCACCAATTTGGAGACCCTGACTTGGCCACCACTGCACATTCCAGTTTCTATTGGCACTAAGGTGATTTTCTTCTAGTTTTTGGCTTTTCCACATTCCTCATTTCAACCTTTTCCAGCAAAATTCACCCTGATCCCTGGGGGAATTCATAGTCAGTGACCTCCATCTACTCACATTTGTTTGCAACATGAATATTTAGTCTCCTCTTTCAGTATTTAATGGCAAAATGCAGCTCTCTGTTACCCAATCTGTTACCCAGATTTCCTCTCTTTTATGGGTAGGTTGGGTTATGTTTTCTAGCTACAGTGCAACAAAAGGTGGTGATTAAATAATTATACACACAAATAGTTCTGAAGCTGAAGGATTCTTCTCCACCACTAAATGTGATTTGCTCGGAGCTCAGGAATAATTACATTACTACAATCATACTGGGCATCTTTCATCTCAAAAACAAACCAGAATTAATGCTCTTTAATAGAGGAGTGCAGCTCTCCTCAGTGAAACCTCAGGGGATGTGAAATTGCAGCCCAAGGTGTAACTACAGCTCTTGTGTCTGTGGATAATTCAGCTTTGTGTAAAAGCTGGTCAGTGTACCCCTCACAGGCTGGACACAACCATCACCTGAGCACGTTTTCCAGGTCAGAGCCATCTTTCCTGATCAGCAACAGCTGGGTAGGACTCTGAGGGCTACTGGGTCATCTGAAGTCCTCAGGTGTGGGAAGAGCTGATGTAACAGCATTGATAAGGCTGCTGGGCTGCCCCACACATCAGCTCATTCCTGCTCCACTCCATCCCACCTTGCTTCACCTCACAAGACCCAGGCTCTGAAGATGAGGTTTGTACCTTCTTCTCTGTACCTGTGTTCCTGCAAAGAGGTGAAGGACCTCAGTAAGAACCCAGAGGTGAGGAGGACATAGCAACGTGTGCTTGGCAGAATCAGACAAAGCCCAGAATAGCACCTTTGATCCATGACAAAGCGGGGAGGAAGGGGCGTGTGGTTGTCTGTGCTTCCTTAAAATGTGAGGGTGGTAGAGATGTTTATAGACCTGTTTGTTAGTAAGGTGGATGCTCATGAGTCCAAGTTTCGGGTTATTTACAGTGCAAATGCTTTGGAAGTCCCACCCTTGCAAATAATCCATTTTTAATACTTTATTAGCACTCATGGTATGTGCAGATACTGCAAGAGTGGATTCATGTTCCTGTATTGCCTCATGACTCATAGAGGTGTGGTGCTAATATCCAATTTAATAATCTATTAATTCTAAAGCTATTAATTAAATCTTCATTCTGGTTCATTATTTAATTAAGCCTGCTAATCTCAGCAAGAAAAACTGGCAGCTGACTTTCAATTCCTTCCAGGCTCTTAGACTAAAAGCACCAATCTTGTAGCACAGAACCCTATTAAATGAATTTCTAGTTAAAATTGGAGATGGGGAGAAGGCCCTTTCTACACAAGGAAAAGGAAAGCAAGGGTTCTGCTATTTGAAGGAAATATTTGAATTATAGTGCCAGCTTTTCTTCTGCTGCAGCTTCATGGCACTGCTTCTTCCAGCTCAGGTCAATAAGGCTTGAACAGAAAGCTGCCACAAAGGCCATCATACTCCACCTTGCTCCCAGTAAATAGTGTCACACCTTGAAAAGGGATTTAAACAGTAAAAGCAGACCCCCATCAGCACCTTTTGTGGGCATCCCATGCAGGACTCATTCTGCCTCGGTCTCCTTGGCCCCATCGTAAATGTGGCTGGCGTGCGATATTGGAATTATAATGACAGGCTAGAAGTTATAAGGCTAATAATAATTAGGTGTGTCTCAGCCTTAGATCCACCCTTATGTATAGAGTGTTCTTAGACAGGTTAGGTGACTTTCGGGCACCAGTTATCCCATAATAAGATGGTAATTGTCTGTGCCATATGGGTGTAAAGAGAAAGAAGGTTTGCAAGAAGCAGTGAGAAGGTGTTGTGGGATGTTATAATGACAATGAGATGCGGCATCCTTTATCCTGGTTGAAAGAGCAGGGAAGGTAGAGGAGCAACTGGGCTCCCACAGGCTTTCCATCCATATTGCCTTGCAGTGAAACAAGCAGTGGAAGGGAAACGGGTGCTATCACAGAATGGCACCCAGAGGAACCTCTGGGGATCATCTGGTGCCACCCCCTGCTCCAGCAGAGTCACCCAGAGCAGAGGGCCCAGCAGTGCAGTGTCCAAGAGGGTTGGGAATCTCTCCAGAGCAGGAGACTCCACAACCTCTCTGGGTAGCCTGGGCCAGGCTCTGACACCCTCACCCCAAAGAACTTTCTCCTCCTGGGTGCCCCTTGGTGGCCCTTGTCCTGTCCCTGGCACCACTGCCCAGAGTCTGGCCCCTTCTTCTTGCCCCCTGGGGCTCTTTAGCTCTTGCTCAGCATTGCTCAGCTCCCCTCTCAGGCTGCTCTGCTTCAGCTGAACAGCCCCAGGGCTCTCAGCCTGGCCTGGCACAGAGAAGCTCCAGGCCTCTCACCAAAAAAAATACATTTGTGGCAGGTTGTTTAAATTCCCAGAAAGGTGCAGTATTACCAGAAATATTGGGTGGGAGGCAGGGGGTCAGGCATGTAATTTTCTTTTTTTTAAGTGCTAGTTTGAAGTCATCTTCATCAGGTGAAAAATCACTTTATTGAATCCATTTGTGCAACTTGATTATTGTTAAACTGCTGGTTAAGATGGGGTGTAGATAATGAGTCAAGATGGGTCTTTTGGACTGGAGATTCCCAAGAGCTCCGCCCTGTTGATGACCTCATTACCAAATTTTTCACAACACATTTTTGCATGAGCCAGGCAATCAATAAAGCTTCTATCTGCGCCCTGCCTCCCTGCTTATCTAGGGTGTGGCACCGAGGCACAGTTCACAACTAATCTTCCAAGATATGGTAATTACATCTTCATATGGGATCGATAAAGTAGGGCACATGCTAATGCCTGCAAGATAAACAAGCAGATTGATAGTACCTGTGAAGGGTGAAATTTAAATATATTTATATGCCAAAGATTTGAGGGGCTCATCTTAGAGCAGATTTACAAGGGGCAGGATGGAGGTGTGTGGGCTGCTTATCTCCCATGTAGGTGGCCAGGTGGGCTGGCTGAGCAGACAGCAGATCCCAGAGAAGGGGAAAGCCCCAGGGGCTGCAGCAGATGGATGGGCAAATTGTCTTCTCGGAGCTTGGCAGCTTCCCAGGGCGACGGGGCAAGGTAGGCAGGGAGACTGGCAGGAATCCAAGCTGCTTAGAGTGTTCTCATACGATGCTTTCACGTTGCCATGAAGTCTTCTGCAATCCCTTTTCTCTTTGTAGAAGTCTCTGGGAAAAACAGCTGGATGTGGCTCCATGGGCTGCTTGATGAGTTAGGTGCACACCCTAACATTCATGGGCATCACTTGGTTTTCATGAGATCCCACCTGGTGTGTTGCATCCAGTAGTGGAGCCCTCAACACAAGAAGGACATGGACCCTGTTGGAGCAGGTCCAGAGGAGACCACAGAGATGGTGCAGTAACTGTTGTTTAACCAGTTTTCACATTTAGGTTTTAGGGATGAGTTTGCTTATGAATTTTATTCCATTCCAGTTAAACCGGGCTTTTAGCTGGCAAAGACTGGTGCCAAATCATAACTGCAAATAGAATATCCTTCTTGGGACCCAAAAGACAACACATGCCCTTAAAATGTGTGGAAATCTTTAGAGGAATAGAAGCTTGGAATTTGACTGCAAAGGGAGAAGGGAATAGCTGGGGGTTTTCCCAAAACCAAAGAGAACATTAAGGAAAATTTATTTGGGTGTCTTTCCTTTTCATCTGATTATGGCTTTTCAGCTGGCACATCCAGCCATGAACTCGCAACCCAGAAGCAGTCCTTGGCAGGATGAGGAACAAGTGAAAGTTGTGAGATGAAAGTGAAAATGAAAGTCTTGTGCAAAGGCACATGAACAGTGCCAAGGAGTGCCAGAGGGGGTTGATGATTTTCTCACTTCATGGGTGAGCAGGACTGACAGATTCAGTTTTGATGTTTGTCATCTATATTTCATCAGTAGGTCCCTGAAAATCAAAGGTAGGAGAGAAAGAAAATGAGAAAACCACCATAATAATGCAGAATAATTTTAATGGGTAAGGGAAAGGACAGAACAAAGCTGCCAGAGTGAATATCAGCATAAAGGGCAAGGTTCCAGATGCAGAAGCCATCACTCATATACCACATTAACTTCTAGATGCAAGTGATACAGTTCACCAAACACTTTTATCTAAGAAAAAAGAAAGTTAAAAAATAAATATAAATAAGGAGATCAGTTTCTTTTCCCTCACACTTCTTCCCTGCAGTGAAAGCCAGAAACAACTGCCATGTGTGCGTGAATAAATACATTATATATATATATATATGTATATATATATTTACCACCAGGAAAAATCAACTTCCTGGTGACTAATGCTCTTAAATGCTATGACCAGTCCCATCAGGTCTAGCAGTGAAAGGGTTTGTCATGTCCCACTGACCACGTTTGTGGCATTCTTGAAATAGCTGCTGCCTTCGCTTCTCTAGAAAGCAATGGAAGAAGAGACACTGTCTCAGAGTGTTGACACCAGTTAGGATGGCAGGCACTTTATTACTCTAATCACCTGCCTGAGAATGTTTCTGAGGGGAAAAGAAACACCCTAGGAACCAAAGGTAAGGCACGATTTAAAGAAGACATGGTTAAGTTTGCTTTAGAGAGGCAGTAGGAGCCCAAGAGGCCTTTGGACTGTGTTGCTGAAGTTGGTGTCGCCGTGTTACACTTCCAAGATCTCTTTGTCCTCATCTGCTGTATCTTTGTTTTCCGTTTCTGCTATCTCCTCCTCTGGAGCATCCTCTTCCTTCTTGCTTTCAGAGGGTTGGTGGCATCTGTGGCTGGGTCTATTGCAAGGATGTATCCAGTGGGAAGAAAAGACGTAGGAGCAGCGCGGCGCCCACTGAGGCACCCGTCTGGGGACAAAGCTCTCTACGGGTGGCTCTGAGCGCAGGACTTCTGCCCTGAAAGATGTCAGGGGGGCTGGTGCAGCCCCCTCCGGGACTCCAGAACATCCCACCACCGCCTGCTGTGGGCACGTGCTGAGGATGGGCCCTGGGAAGGTCACGACGACGGGAGGGGGGAATATAATGACCCTGGAGGCGCCGCAGGACACGACGCACGGCTCGCTGCAGCTGCTGGCATGAGGCTGAGGGCACTGCACGTCACAGGGGTAGATGCACCCTCCTGCTTCCCCGCTGAAGGACATCTGGGAGAGATGGGGGTGAACCTGCAGCACGGAAGGGAGACCACAGGTGTGTTTCTTAAAGCGTTTGCAACCCATCCCCTGCCCTCCTTCCCCATCCCCTTGGCCCTCGCCTGGGACGCTTTTGATGTTCTTGGGAGGGTGAGGCTCATGCCACAGCTGGGGATAAGCTGTGGTGAGGGTGCAAGAAGATAAAAGCACAGCTCAGGTGTTCTAGGGGCTGTGTAAGTGATGTAGATGCTGTAGCAGAGACAACACGAGCCTGTGATTTCAGGACATGATGCTCACAGGTCAGTACAGGCTTGTCTCCTTGTTCCATTCACCTCGATTCCTTCTCACCCTACCTCCACCCTCCCAAAAAAGGACTCTTAAGTCTCAGGTTTAACAAACCTCCACCCCATTTTATCCTGTCCCACAGGCCATTTCCACCTCTGACCCCTCAGTTACAGATCCTTTTGGGCAGCCACTAAGGACAAGTGAGGAGGTGCTGCAGCTCTGGCCAGTAACTTCAGCAGAGCCAGAAGGCCACCAGTCATACAGGAATTAATATTTTTATATATCCCTATAGTGGAGAATGTTCTTCCCTAAGATTGTTTATCTCAGTGGTAAAACATGCCCAGCCCTCGTTAGAGTTGTTATGCATAAGAGGATTCCTGCTCCTCTGCTCAGATTGGGCTGGGCAATCAGTGCCTTCAGAGGTTTGTGCAGACTAACAAGTCCATGTCAGCTAGGACTGGGAGGAAAAAATACAAAACAAACCATCATCCCAGCTCTGCAAGCTGCTGACTGTGGTGTGGGAAGTGGAAGGACCTGATTATGGTGCTGTTCTGCAAGCTGGTCTCCAAGCTCCTAGGGAAATCTTGCCTCCAGATACTTTGCAGAGACCATTTTATGGCAGAGCCAAGAGGTTTGTGGAGATTTCTGGTGCCTATCTTTTTGCCTAGACCCTGAATCCATATTTTAGGTCATTGAACTGGAGCTAATTGCAAAAAGTTAGTGGAATTTATCTGTCAAAATTAAAAACTGAATGATGTAGATGATCAATGATAAAGTAGCCACTTTATTTTCATCCCTGGAGAAAAACAGGTACTTTCAGAGCGCAGTCAAGATCGTTCAGAGGTAGGTGTTTAAATAAATCATATGAAATGCCAGTTTCTGTCCAGCAGTTATGATGGAAAAATTATGGGGAATCCCATTAAATATCTTGTCTAGCTTTTCATGTCTGTCAATGCCAAGCATCAGATGCTCTTGACAGAAAAACCCTGAAAACATTGAGTATGAAAACAATTGCCCTTGCAAAGTTTCTTCATTTATAATAGTGCTATGATTAAAAAAAAATAATAAAATAAGTGTCTTAAAGCAAAGAGAGGCTCCAGCCATGAGCAGACCAGCTGAAAATTGGGGAGATATAATTTCTTAGTGAACTGGTCTCTCTGTTCTAGCTGCGTTTTGGTTGCAGACATGGTCATTTTGTCAGGAAAAGGCAAAAACATTTTAATCCCCTTTTTATCCTGTTGAAAACTAAACATTGCTGGTTCATGAATTAAAAAAACAAAAACAACAAAAAAAAAATAACACAAACTTTTTGGAAAACAAATTTGAACACCTCAAATGCAATTTTTAAATTAAAAATTGCCAATACTAATGTTACTGAGCAACCTGCTCTAGTTGCAGATGTCCCTGCTCAGTGCAGCAGGGTTGGTCCAGATGAGATGTAAAGGTCCCTTCCCACCCAAACCAGTCTATGATTCTATAGTAATTTTATCTAAACTATACCTAAATAGAATTTAAAATGCCTTTTATGTTGGGTACATTATAACTATATACAGTTACTTGATAATAACAACATAGTGCTACTTAGATTTTAACTAAAACAAGACAGTCCCAGTAGATATCTTCTTTTTTTTTTTTTTTTTTTTAGGACTGCACATGGTCCAAGTCTAAAGATAAACAATTTCTAACAGACATTTTGAGAAAGAGCCTCATTATTATTTTCAGAAGCCACAGAATGGCTTTGCTGCTGAACCCCAGCTCGTGTTGAAACGTTTTACTCTGTGTAATTAGATTGAGGTGAATGGGACTTACCAGCTATCCAGGAAGAAGTCAAGAGAAATGGCCAGAGGAGCCCTGAAACCTTTGAGTTTTATATGCTTTCTTGAACTTCCAGGAAGATGAGACAACCTCTTTGCATGAGGTCTTAATTATCCTCCAAACAATTTTTCCTGCATGTGTAACGCTTATAATTACTGTAATTATTCTAACATTGTTTATTCAATTTTCTGTGGTACATACTGTTACACGCTGTGGGGTTCCCTTTGCATTGTATTTTTATGGTCTAATTGCTGATGGTGATTCCAGCATTTGTGTCTGTCTTAACGAGGGGCTGAGGCTCCCTCCAGTTTGCTCTGCTTTGACTGAAACGTTGTCCACGTGAGCAGTGGTTTGCAGGCAAAGTGGCCGTGTCTGCTGCTGGCTGGGGGATTTTAATTCATCCCCTTAAATCTACTGCAGCCTTTAGATGGAGATGGTGGGTTCACCCCTGGAAGCTGCTCAGAGGAGGGAGGAGTGGGGAGCTGACTTTTGCAGGCTGCACGTACCTTGGTTTTGTTTACATAGGAACTGATTGGGTTATTTGCTTCCTGTCCTCTGCTCCACTACCTGTCATCACAGCTCGAGCCAGAGGATCCCCATTCCTATGGTAGGTACTGGGCAGCTCCCCAGTGTGTGGCTCCAGTCTCCGTGCATGATCAGAAGGCTAAGAACCTCTGGAGGATGCTCACTTACAGCAGAGAAGACTGGAAGGAGACAAGGTAATTCCTGCAGACAGAAATTTTACACCAAGCTGCAAGAATTTAGCTGTTTTTTACACCTGCTGAGGATAGAAGTCACTGTGGCTAAAGTGCATCAAGGGAGACTTTAATACTGGGGGGGGGATGTGTGGAAATTATCTACTACTGATGAATTTTGTGGAGCCTCACAGACTTCCCAAGGATTCGGGTGGGTTCCTGGAGGTAAGAGCCAAATGTTCAACTCTCCCAGGCTTTGCTGAACCCAGCTTTTCAAAATGACTGCTTTGGAATGCAAAGAGCAAGGCAGCTCCATGAAAATGCAGAATGCCTTGAGTTGTCAAAGCTCAAAAGCAACATCCTGTTTGTGAGAACAACTTAGACACTTCCATAAAAAAAAAAGGCAGCATATTCTAAAGCAGCTATTAGCCCTGAGGTGCTTGTCTCAGATAACATATTATTAATATTATAACGATCAAACCCTTTGCATATATAAACCAGTAATGAGTGTTTTTGAAATGTTCTGCTGTTCCCTGTTGGGTGGAAACCTCACCAGTCTAATTGTCAGGATGCTTTTCCCCACCTGCTCAAAAATGACACTGATCCTGGGCTGGCAGAGGGGTTGGGGGTTGATCTCCAGAGGTCCCTTCTGACCCCTACCATTCTGAGAAGTTCATGCAAAGTTATTCAAAAAGCCAGGCCCCAAATTCATAGCTCATGGTGGAGGCTGAGCCTCACTGAGCTCTGTCACTAGAGATTCTCAGCTGTTAAAAATTGCATTTCATGTTCTTTGGCAATTTCAAGTGGTTTATGGATCTCTCGGTGGCTTCTGAACTAGTTTCTGATCATACCCCGAAAAATGAGCTGCTTTGTAGCCCCACCCCATCACTGTCCCCCTGGGAGTGGAGCCCATCTTTGCTCCCAACACTCATTTGGTGGGTAAAGGTGGCAACGAACTGTCCCTTCAGTCTTTTCTTCCCCAGGGCAAACGTACCCAGCTTCCCCAGCTTGCTCTTCTTGCACCCAGTGCCCTGACCATGCCACAGACTCCACCAGACTTTCTCCTGGCTGTCCACACCCCTTGTGCTGACAAAACTGGACATGAAGGTCTGGATGTGTCCTCCTGAATGCCTCTGGCTCCGGCAGCCCAGCTTGCAGTTGGCTCTCACCTCCACAAGGCTGCAGCACTGCCTCATGTCGCCTTTGGGGCCACCACATCCTCCTTCTGGTGCACCCATCACCTGCCTGAGGTGAGCAAGCGTGGAGAGGAGCTGAGGGGTTTTTAATAGACTGATATAAGAAAGGGATTGATCCCACCAGGGGTAGACAGGAGGGAGCTGCTTGCTCAGACCTTTCTTTTTCATTTATTTTCCCAGGATTAGTGTTCAAATGAATTCTCATACCCCATGGGGGAGCAAGATTCTTAATCCTGGAGGACTTTTGATAGCATCAGTCTCTGTTTTTTACATGCAAATCTATCAACTTATTAGAAAAAGGAGTCTATAGAAATCCTGTTTGGCCTGTCTGGGGGTCTGCAGAGGAAGCCAAGGGGATAGGAGCTGGTTTTCTCCTGGGTTTTGGCAGAGCAGAGCGAGGAGGTAAAGCAGTGATGGAAGGAGCTGCTGGGTCTCCCAGTACACCTTTAGATGGTGGCAGAGAGCTTCTGCTTCCCAGCACTGCCTCAGGAGCACCTCCTGGGAGAGACAGACTGTGGTGTGGGGGGTATTCAGAAGAGTGTGGGCAGCAGATCAAGGTTCTCCTTCCTCTCTGCCTAGAGAGGCCACCTCTGGAGTACAGCATCCAGTTCTGGGCTGCCCAGAGAGGTTGTGGAGCAGTAATTATTCAAACCAGTTTTTAGAAATGGAAAAGAAGTCAGACAGAGCAGGAATCCAGCTGCAATCCAAGTTTAATGTGACTGGTACAACCGGTGAATATAATTGATCCTGGAACAAAAACCTCTCGGGGTGCAGACACTGTAACAGGCTTGCACTGGTTTGAAGTTCAAAGCCTGAGCATCAGCTCAGAGTCACTTAACATCTCCCTAACTTCTGTTCTGTTACAGGAATAACTGAAGTGTGGTCAAAAAAAAAAAAAGGGCAATGCACTCTACGAGTTTAGCATGGGTACAATCAAGGGTAAAATAAGGCCAAAGCTTCTCTGGGGGATAGGAATGGGAAGGAGGGGGAGATAAAATAACCTCAGACCTCAGGTACAGAGCTTGCTGGTTTCGCAATTACTTTTTTTTTTT
>VYZU01005138.1:0-25635 GCA_013401355.1 Ceyx cyanopectus
GAACCCCTAGTTAATAAATATCTTGACAGTATTTTATGCAACTTGGCTGTGTCTCTGATGCAGAGCATAAAATAAGCCATTAAAATTCAGCTGTAAAAGTGCCAATTTTCTTTTAGTCACCTAGGGAATCAGCAGGGAGAAGACACCATAAGCCTTCTACTGCTGACACGTTGGCTTCTCTGGTCTGCAGAATGGCTGCTCAAGGTTTGCCAGCATGGGTTCAGAGGTTGGGTTTTTTTTGTGTGTGTTATTGTTTTTTCTAAGATCTATGGGTTTTATTCTTTAGCATCCAAATGATAGTTTTCCTGTTTCTGAGACTTGGCACAGGCCTTTAAATATTTTGGTGTCATTGTTGAAGTCCAGAAAGCTCAATTCAGGAGGCAAACTGGCTGACTGGCAAGCAGAAATGCAGACTCCTCTCTGCTAGAAAGGCTGTGGTCAGGATGCAACACTTAAGAAAATGGAAGCAGAGATTCCCATTCTCCAGCAAAAACTGGGCTTTATAAACAGTGAGAAAAGTTTGTGACTGGGCAACAGGGGAGGAATGGGGTAAAAAAATACTCTTAATGAGACAGTGAGTTTCCAGGGATCATTAAAGCCCAGAAAACCAACCATATCCTGGGCTGCATGAAGAGAAGCATGGCCAGCAGGCTGAGAGGTGATTTTGCCTTTCAGAATGAGAGGTAATACTCTCTACTGGATGAGAGTAGATTTAGACTGGAAATATGAAGGAAATCATTCACTTTGAAGGTGGTGAGACACTGGAACAGATTGCCTAGGGAAGTTGTAGATGCTCCATCACTTAAAGTGTTCATATCCAGGTTGGATGGGACCTTGAGCAACCTGGTCTAATGGGAGGTACCCTGTCGTGGCAGGGGGGTTGGAACTAAATGATCATAGAGTCACAGAATGGTAGGGATTGGAAGGGACCTCTGGAGATCACTCTCCCTTGACCTGCTGGACACACTCTTCTTTATGCACCCCAGTCACCATTGGCCTTCTTGACCACAAGGGCACACTGCTGTTCCATGGATGACTTATTGTCTGCCAGGACTTCAAGGTCCTTCTCTATGGAGCTGCTTCCTAACAGGTCTACCCCTAACCTGTACTGGTGAATGATCTTTATGGTCCCTTCCAAATCATGCTATGATTCTGTGATTGTAGTGACTTTAGTCCTCACCCATTGATGCTGGGAATATGCATGTTCAAGCCATATCATGAAGAAGCATGTCTCTATCTCCACAGTAATGGGTGGAGATATCTCCAACTGGTAATGGGAACCTCCAGTGGGACTTTCTGATTGTAGGAATTTAGATCTAGAAAAGGTGTCTGATAATGTGAGTGCTTACAGCATGGCAAGAACTCGGGCCCCCAGTGTAACACTGTGCAACTCTTAGAAGATGAAGTTAGACAAATACAGTCTGAAAAAAACTTAAATAGCTGACTGTGGGGGCAACCAAATATTGGAACATGTGTGTGGACAGATGCTCTGTGGTTTAGGATCTTTAGGATGAGAGCACATAGTTTGACAGAAGATGACCTTTAGGAAGAATTTGTATAGCTGGTACATACAGGGTTGGGACTGAGTGTTCTGGTGGTCTCCCCTGGTATCTGGGAATCTCTGGAACTTTCTGTTCAGTTCCTTCTGTCCTAGGCCATGGAGAGAACAGGATTGTCTGTAGCACCCTTATGGCATCTACAGCTTTGAAGGAAGGCACCAATTTAGTGTAAAATCCAAGGCTGTCAGTTTCTGTATGTGGGGTTCAGGAAGGAGTCATCCTCCGAGGCATCAGTGACTGGTCAATACCAGAAACTGAGCAGTAGCTGAGCTGGACAAAAGAGGTCTACCTCTTCTACAGAGCTGAAGCAAATCCTGTCTTGCAAGGCCTACTGGCTGGGCCACAAGCACAGAGCTGTAATGATAATGGAACATCCCACCTCCCGCCCTCCTTCATTAGACTAGGATAGTTTTCTACATGAAGTGCAATTTGCCTGCTTGATTCAAGCAACTATATTTCACTTCATCAGATTCCAGCCATCTCTCTTAGCACTTTACTTGATTCTCTTTGCTCTGAATAGAAACTCTTCCCATCATCTTGGGAGGCTCTGGGCTCCCAAAGCTTTTTCTTTCTGCTTCTGAAACAGGGCAAAGAAAAGTGAGACTGTTACAGCAACTTTAGGCTTCTGTGCCTTGGTTTCCTTGCCCTGCTGTGCCTGTGATGTGCTGTGTGGTTTAGCTTCCTGCTAAGCAAATGCTTTATTGAGCATTTATCATTGGGTTCATATAGGGACTTCAGGGTGGTAAAATGTAATGTCCTAAAATATACATTAGGTCAGATTAGGTGATCCAAGAACCCTTAAACTATATGAAGCTATGAAAGACATCTGTGTATCTCTCTGATTAGATTTCAAAACATAGCAAGTACAGATTTAAACCTGCATTTGCATTTTTTTTTCCTTCTGGGAACAGCTACAACCACTTGGGTACAGCCCTTCCCCTAATGGGAATAAAGTCTTGCATTGGGTCTGGTACTTGCATGGTGGTCCCAAACCTTTGGCTCACAGGGCAGCATGTTGACTGAGAGTTCTTCCAACATTACTCATAGTCACAGGAAATTAAAAAGCTAAAGCTGAGACCGAGAGGAAGAGCAAAGTGTAACGATGCCCCCAGCACATTCCTGCCTGAGTACTGTTGTGGCTGGGCTGGGCTGCAGGCAGAAGGACAGAGAGCATTAGATTAGATACCATTGCCACTGGTGCAATGAAAGACTTTCTTATTAATCCTGTTGCCCTTCAATTCATTAGCAGCCATAGGGCTAGGCTTTCTGCTGATATGTGTTAGCGAGTTTTGAGGACATAACACAAATTACACCCATTTTATGCCTGCAGAGACTTTGGCTCGTATCTGTGAAGCTGCTTTTGCTCTGTATTTGTTCCCTTTCAGAAACCTTCTCTAGCACAGGCTGCAATGTGAGTTAGATATTACTCCGCTTTTGCCAAGATCATCAGAAGCCTTTAGGCGTAAACACCTAAAAATAAAACAATTTCACCCCCTACCCCCCTACTAATATTGACCCCAAGCATAAATG
This sequence comes from Ceyx cyanopectus, assembly GCA_013401355.1. NCBI lineage: Eukaryota > Metazoa > Chordata > Aves > Coraciiformes > Alcedinidae > Ceyx > Ceyx cyanopectus. Next base: position 3,090 of record VYZU01005138.1, read on the forward strand.
GGGTTTTTGCCTGGCAGGATGCATTAGGATTCAGGGAGAAACCACAGTAAAAAATAACAGCCATCAGGGTTTCCTAACTGACCATGAAAAGCACATTATGGAATGTGTAAATAAATAAATAATGACCCTGCACAGACCTGCCCCTTGTCACTGTATCACTTTATTCCTTGGTTTATGGCACAGGAGAGAAAGTGAGTGAGAGAGATTCGAGTCAAGCCAATTATAAAAGCATATTAAGTTTACACTATAGCCACTGACCTGCTGTTTTGATTCGGCAATCCAAGCCCAAAGGCAAATCCCAAACCCTTTTTCTTCTTCAGATGTCTCAAATAAAGTCCCCCTCGAAGTCTGCAATAGTCACCTTGCTCTTCCCTTAATCTGAAGCAAGGGGTTGCTGCTGCCGAGCAGCAGGAGGAGTGGACTGACAAGAACAGGGGTTAAAATGTCTTTCCACTTCTGGAAGTCTGTTTTTGCCAAGTACTCTGTCCTGTCAGTTACAGAGGGAACAAACGCAAGCAGCAGCAGCAGCAGCAGCTGCTGATCTTGCTCTTTTCTAGTCTATAATTATAACGCCACTTGCCATCGGAAGGACCTCTTTCATTTGAATGAAGAATCTTGTGACATTTTGGCCGGTACCCCCACTTTTCTATGGTTTAGTTCCCATCCTCAAAGTGGGATAGACAAGAAGGGAGCATTTTATTTCTGAGATTCCTCTTGATAAGAGTAATCTCTCATAGCCAGCCCCATGAAGACCCATCAGTGAGTAACACTGAGTACATTTAAATGAGGAGACTGAGACAACCCCACCAAACTCAGGAATATGCCCTCGAGCCCACCTGGAGCATATCTTTGCTAAATTGCTGATTTGAATTGGAAAATCAGGACTCTGGGGTGTGCTGTAGAAATATCTCATCCCTTAAAATAGGAAGAGTTGCTGCTACCAAAAGACTCAGTGAAGCTGTTCATAAGGGTAGATTTCAGCATGTGAAAGCTTTTCTGCGACTGGAGGATCTGCACAGGACTTCTTCCACCCTTCCCCTTTAGTAAAATGAGATGAAGTCTATCTTTTATAACCCGTGGCATGATGAGGGAGCTGGAAAAGGTGACAGACTGTGAAATCCTAGGAGATGTCACATAATGTTTCATATATCATATGAAATATATTCATAAATCTCTATGGAGAATGAAATAACGTGCCTGTGATGCAAATAAATAAATAATCTCAGGGCGAGAGAATAAGCTAGATTTATAGATTTAATACATTTTATGGTGAAAGGCTTTTCCCTCCTTGCCTTAGTCCCATTAAGCTATTTGAGACCACTTATTTAATTAAAAGTCCCCCAGAAAGAAAAGAAGTTGCTGCCATTGTCTGCCTTTCTTCTTGCTTGCAGTGGCAGAAGGAAGACACTTTGATGTCAAAGCAGGCGATACATTAGTCTGTGGCATGTGTGTGTCAGGCAGTGGCCTGTGGCAAAAGATGACAAATCATTTTAGCATTCAGTGACTTGGCATGAAGAAACATGCTGCCTGATCCTATTACAGTGACTGCCCTCTGCAAGGAGCGCTCCTAACAACAGGGATATTTTAAGGTCACTGGTAAAATAATTACTTAGACCTAAAACATTTTTTCTCTGCTGGGTATAATCACTCGCCAGCCTTGCTGAGCAGTAAATAATGGCACCTCTGTCTCTCAGTTGGTATCAGGTGCTTTTCCTGGCGGCCCTTCTGTCTTCCTGCTGAAATTGCTCCACTGGCTCTGAGCCGTTTCACAGAAGACACGAGATTTAGAGCTCCTGTGTGTTCAGAGGCAGAAATAAATATGGGTTTCCAGCTGTGCAGCTCCATTGTGCCTGGATTCTGTAGGAAACACTCCTCTTTTATCTCTAAGGTGTCCCTAAGTTCTTGCTGGCTATTTCCTAAGGACCAGTGATGTTTTTATCTCTCCTTCTCCATTTCCCAACTCCCCAAATGAAGCATACTTGATCAGTGTAGAGCCCTTGGCAACAAAAGCTGCTGGGTGGCTTTACTGCACCCTCTAACTTGGCCAGGCACAACCTTTCCCAGTTAATGGTGCTTTCATTTCAGGGGACATTTGGAGGTCTAGTGTCTGTAGGGTATATGAGTCCACCTGACTGCAGGAGGAAGTGACAGCTTGTAACTGCTACTGCAAAATCCTAGTTAATGAACTTACTACATTTCCAAGGTCTCACTGATACCGGTGTTATCATCACCAAGTTGAGATCTTTACTGTCAGTTTTAAGACACTCTTACATTTTGAATCAAGTCTCCATTTTAGCTTTATATTGGTATTTTGAATCCACAACTAACAACACATTGGCGGTGGGGTCTGGCAGCTCATTTATTACAGAAGGGCTGTGAAAGTCATCACAATAATGTATTTGGTTGAAAGTCATCACAATAATTTATTTGATTCAGTAAGGACTAGCTACAGAGCTCTGAAAAAAATATTTTTCTAAATTTTTTCAAGACATTATAAGATTCCTTCTGCTTTAGAATCAGAGGATAAAGATGGGAACTCAGGAGAAAGAAAACAGCAGTAAATGCTTTTCCCAATCTCTGACAAAAGTGTCAGCTCAGGCTAAGGACTGAGAAAACACTGGTTAATGACAGTCACGCTTCTTTGCTTCTGGGTGATGTTGACACAGCTGTGACAGTCCCACTGTATAAGAAATGCCTGTTGGAGCTTTGAGAGGGCTGCTGCCAAGGAAGCCGGGCACAGGACACCACTGCAGTGAGCACATAGCTAAGCAGAGCTGTAGGGAGGCATCAGAGCAAAAGGAGGCCTGTGGCAACTGTTCCTCTGCCCCTCCACCACCGGGCTGCAGTCTCACAGGGGTGTTACAGCACCAGGGGTAGACAGGAACTGGGCACAACTGTCCACCACATGCCAGTGGCCAGAGAACATGGCTGCAGTGGAAGCAGGATGCCCAACAGCCACTTTGGGCAGAGGAGCTGGAGCTGGCAGACAGAGGGGTTTAATGGACACTGCTGCTCTCCTGGCCTCCTCCCAGGAGGATAATTTGACCATTTATTAGATTTTTAAACATAACTGAGTCCACTGCAGCAAATTTTTGGTGGCAAATTCTTAAAATCTCACAGTAACAAGCAAAGACCTGAAAACTGTTGCTAGAATTCTGGTACTCTTTATATTATAAACCACTATTATTTTTCACCTTAGTATTTACTAAATTATTCTGCAGATCTTGGGAGACCGGTTAAAATCTAAACAGAGTCTTACTATGGACTATTAATCCAAAGGAAGATTTCTTCAAGCCATGATAATGAAGTAATACTTGAAGATATTCACACCTTTGCTATCACATGCAATTATCTCTAAGAGGTGCCATATTGTGGAGAGCATGCAGAAATTCTGTTTATACACTGGGCTCCTAAAAGGTTACCAAAAAGGGATGGATTCGTGAAGTAAATTAGTAGTTCACATTTGCAACAGTTTATTTTTATCAGTTCTTGTCCTTCTCCTGACCTTTCTTGATAGACATCCTTAGCAAATGTTGTTGCCTAATCGTGAAGTAGGAACAAAAGGGATTCTTTTGTTTTACAAGAGTATAGGGCAGGCAAGAATTTGAAAGGTCTCATCTATAATAATAGTTTTCAAGTTCCTCTGTATATGCAGCTCTACTAATGACGACTGCTAATGGTGTATTTTGCATTCGTGTTCTCTTGATGTGCTTCAGACACATAAATCACACAGCAACAAAAACATTTCAGTGCTGTGTATTTAGTCAGATTTCTGCTAATATCACCCACAGGTATTTAAAGGACAGTGAAGTGCAACAGATAGAAATCCATCATATACAAGTTATTTAATGTATTTGTGCTTCCCACTTCTCTTTCCTCTTGATATTTGTGCCCACTACACTGGAAGGTTTCTGGAAGAGACACTAACTCATACTGTGTGCTACTGAAACTTCAAGCAAACACATATCTGTAATGAACATGCATAAAGCCAATATCTAAAGAAATGTCATAATAAATAACTAGGCTAAAATGTGGTCTGAACAACATGAAAGAATTTTCTTATTGAAAAGAAATGAATAATTAAAGTGTTGGGAAGAAGATCATATTTAAAGAAGCTGCTGTCAGATTTTCTCAGATAAGAATATATTGAGTTTTGCTTTATATTTCTACTTACTGTCACTTGATGCTGGAATTCCTGCCTTAAACAAATGAGTAAATTAACATAAAATGTCCTCTTCCCATAGAATGAATGTGCAGAGAGCTGCTGTGATATTTTATAGTCTCTTTCATGAAAGAAACTGCAGTAATTAAAAGTTAATCTAATGGGAGAGATACCACCATATTTAGCATCATTCAGTGTGGGTTGTGGAACTATACTTTAAAGGAGACTCTTTTATCTCTGCAAGTCACATGGTAGAATTCTTCAGAGGATTACAAATGAATTTGTCTGCAGGATAAACCCTGCTGCCCCAGCAGATTAATTCTCCAAGAACTGTAAAACCGTATTCAGAAACACTTTGCTTTGCCACTTCCTTGTCATGAAATAAACATCATTTGTTATGTGGTACTGCTGAGTTTCATATCTGAAATCGTGTTGTTACGGTGACTGTTATCAGCCTCAACAAACCTTTTATTGCTGGAAGGCACAGACACACAAAAGCAAACATGTCATGGTGTGGGTCTTCTCAGACCCACGATGGAATCAAAAAGGCAACCAGGAATAAGGTGTCCAGGAACTGAGCACAAAAGCCAGTGCCTGGATTGACTGGGTGGAGAGTTTTCTCTTGACTTAAGACTTACCACTTGAAGTGCTGCTTCTTTTATTCATCTGAAAGAGGCTGGGTAGGTTAGTTAATATATGCTAATGTAGCTTCAGCTTAAGTGAAAGCTAAGTGGTCAAAAGGCCAATCAGAGAAAGAGAAGAGCTTGTTTTGCTCTATGAACTGGCTCTTCTGAAGTCAGTGTCATTCTGCTTTGCAAGACAACCACGGTTTCAAAATTTCTTGCACAATGTCAAACATTTGATATTAGATAATTTCCTTGCTTGCCTAAAAATGCAGCTGATTGCACAGCCATTTGCCTAATCATCCTTTGGTACATGCAGGATGCTAAGGAAGTCATGTCTTTTTTTTAATGAAGAAGTTACATCAATGGAATTTTGTATTGTTGTGGACATTGAGGAATAGTGATGACTGGTCTATAGTCTGTGCTTTATTAATGTCTCCTGCATGTCTCACGAGTTAGAATTCAGAAAGAGGGATATGACTTTACGAGTATAACACTGTGCAGTGATGACTGATGCAAGGCTGTGGTGCAATTTGCCATTTACAACACCATTAGTGGTGTGATTGAACTGCAACTGATGGGAGAAACTGTACCCTTCATTATCTGCATTCATATTAAAGATAAAGAGGGGCCTCAAACCAAAATGTAGAGCCATGTTACCACTGAATGCAACTACGACTGGATGGATGAAGGATTTTCTTGAGTTGTTTGTTGGGCAGAGAGACTTGTGGAAATATCTGCTTGTAGGAGAGAGAAAGGGAAAGATGAGACCAAAGAGATTCAAAGAATGCAGTGCAGGCTAAAAACAGATGGAAAAGCATTTGCAGGAAAAAGTGTTTAGAAAAGGCAAACTCTTTTCAGCTAGGTATTGTCTGGAAAGGACTTGGAATGGTTGTTGCTGTGTTTGTGAGAATAACTTTATTGCTATTTGAGCATAAAAAGGATTAGATTGAGATGGCTGATGCCTATCAATGTATTTCTGTAAAGGGAACAGCCCACTTGAGTTCTTTTTCTTGTTTATCTAGTTTTACTTAAAAAAACCCCTTACTGATACTGATATTAAAAGTAGTACTTGATACACATGTGAAAAGGATAAAACTGAGAACTTTACTCCATGACCCAGATGGTCCTGCCAGTCATGTATTAACGCTAGCTCTGGCTTTCCTCCCTTGCATACTTCAACACTAAACATTTCTCCCAGAATTTCACTTGCTCATTTTGCAGATTTTGATTAAGAGGTTAAAAAAAAAAAAAAAAANCCTGGACTCAAATTGGCAAGTCTCATTGCTCCCTCAGATATGAGGCTTAGTCTGTGAGCCAAGACCAGCTGAAACAAGCCCTACACTCACCATGTCATTGCTGAGCCAGTACACGGCCTAGAACACACACAAACATTGCATGGTGCATTGGAGAATTTGTCCTTCACACTCCTCTGGGTAAATCCCTGCTTTGACTGTTTTAGTGAGGTGATGGAAAACTTTTCTTGCCATGGAGAGTGTGGCCACATTTCCAATCACTGTAATGCAGATGCCAATGCTAGTGGAGACAAGGCTTCTGGGGAGTCTGGTGCTTTTAAGGTCACTCTGGGGGGTGTAACAGAGTAATCCCACTCTTTTCTGGAATGGGAGCTGCTCTGTTTTCAATACTACTTCAGAACTTTTTATCATCTACACAACCAAGTAAAGGATTTGGATTACTTTTCAGACATGACTCTGCTGTGTTGAATAAAGCATTGCCATCATAAGCATGCCAAGGTGGAGAAGCCAGGAGATAAGGAGAACTAAAGGCCAATTTACACTGGGAGGCATTCCTATGCCAAGTGGAGTGATGTCCATACCAACTAGGCAATGTAGGAGAGAAGATTAATAAAATGGTATTTCTATCACATAGGGAAATAGTTGGTACCCACAAAAACTTTTCCTTGAGATCAGCTTCACCTTGCAGAGCAGAACAAAGCAATAATTGGCAGCCTTGATTGAAGTCTGGTTTTGAATCTCTGTGTCATTGAGCAAAAATAAAGAAAATTCAGACCATTAAAGCCACATCTTCCATTTTTGTAGCAACTTTGGTCTTAAAGAATGAAGACCTTTGAAAAATGTATGATATAAACTTTATCAAGCAACCACATTGTGGGGAAGGAGGAAGTTTCATGAGATTAAATTTAGAGATGGATAAATTATGGCATAGGGAGGGTACTCAGGTCCAAAGCAGAACTGTGAATAAAGCATAGGATTTCTCAATCCTCACCTTGTGCTTTTCACTCTTATTTCTCTAAGTATTTGATGGACTATTTTTGGAGTCTCATCAGGTAAAAGGTTTCTTGAGTTTTCACTATTGGTTTGTCAGTGCTGCAAAGTTTGTTTGACTTTGAAGGGGTTAATTTTCTGGTGTAATTGTATTTTGTATTTTTGTTTTCTGATTTCTGAGTTCAGGTTTGGCATCTCTGTTGTCTTCCAACTAGGGATGAACATGTTGTACTATTTTTAATCACACTCTGGATCCGTCCCTGGCTTGCTTCTAAAGATAAATGAAACCACATGCCAGTCCTTACATAAGTTGGTAAGGCCATTTCAGTTTTTTTGTTTCTTTCACTTAGTATTAAGTTACACATATAAGTACCTTCAGAAAGACTAGCAGCATTTTTTATTTTATATGCAACAGCAGAATCTGCTTAGCTGGGCAGGTTGTTTGCAGAATCAGCCTTATGGCCAAAGTGAGTAATTGTAAACTAAAGTGCTCAAAGGGGGAATTTCCTTTTAATCATTGACATCTAATAGTTGTAATTTAACAGTTAATAGATCATTTATATTCTTTATTCTTTTGTATCCTCCCTGATTAGGCTGTGTTCACTATAGTTATATAAAGGTTGGGTTTTTAAAACAAAGTGAAGTATTTGCCATTCGCATTCTATTGTGTCAATGACTTCTGCAAGTTATCTACAGATATATGCTGTATATAAAAGGAATTTTCCCCAAATGTATATATTTTTTAAAATTCAAGCTCTGCCTTATAATTAAGGAATAAAGGGCTTCAATGAACATTCACTGTTTAGACATCATTTTAAGCTCTTATGCCGATTTAGTGCATTAACAAGTCTGAGGAGAGGATAATGAAGTGGTTTGAGGTTTTGATACTACAACAGATTTGTTGTGTGATTTGAGCACATTATTTAAGTCATTCCAAGGTAAATAATAAAGAATCAATATAAGTGATAAGTGAGTTTGGCAAGACTTTTGAAATTCCATCCTATGACATCACATAGAAAAGGGAGGGACACACTGTCTAGCATAAACTACTGCAAAAACATTAAAAGACCAGTATGCTCAAACCATGGTTTTGGATGGCTAGTTGTTAAAAGTAAAGAATCTCATCTCAGAGGACCATTCTTATTCTGATAATATGCAATACTTTAATGACTTGGCTGATGGAATTCCCAAATTTGGATATGACAACCAAGATATGACAACCCATAAACATATTTTTTTTTCAGAACAAGATTAGAACTCACTAAGAGTCAAAGGACATAGAAGGGAGTTCACAAGCAAGTGAAGAAACTCACAAGCACATTGGAGAAAAACTGGTTAAGAAGCATTCTTCAGTCTTAAGTAAAAAAGCCAGGGATCTTTGCTGTGACATAGAAGCAGGTGTGCAATATATGTTGAAGCCAGTACTGTTCAGACCTCAGCTGGATTGAGGCCTTCAGGATTTGTCTGTGCTTTATCTGGGGCGAGCTTGACTTTGTTGCTCCTTCCAAGGTGTAAGTCTAGTTCTGTCCTTTGCTCTTCCTGATGAGAATTCTTCAATGAATCCTGGACTTGATTTGATATCTCACCTTCTATGGTGGAATGACAAAGCCTGTTGTTACCCCCATCCTGGCTCTGCTCTTGACTGTGCCCTCACTGGTGGGGTTACCCTCGCCTCCCAGCTCATGATGCTTGGAGGAATAGCTTTGCTCTGACACTGATGTGCAGCTCAGGAAGGAGCTAAGAGATGGCTAAAAATACTCTTAAAATAGATTTTGTAAAATATTTTTTTTCAATGCATATTTCTCTTATGTCACTGGAGTTAATCCAAATTGTTTCAATTTTGGATTTTAACCAAATTAAGTTATATTTTTCTGCAGTTTGTTGCTGCCTAACTTTTTAAAGTATTACTCACAGCAAAATACAAGAGTACTTTGACAAAATAAATCTGTTGGTGATTAATTTTAGCACAGTCAAATGTCTTTGGAACTGTATTCTTTTTATTCCTTGAAATGCAAGATGTCTAATCTGGTTAAGACAGCAGATTGGCATGCCAAATAGAGTTGTTGTACAGGATTAAGAACTATAGGATTACAGATCCTAATTATAGACTCTTGTCAGTTTACTATGTCTTCATACATTGTTTTCAACTTCTGATTCTACTTGCCATGTCTCTTTTGCAATCATGTCTTTAACTAACTTCCTGAAGCATATTTTAATTGGGCAAACCTGTATTTTGATTGCACTGCCTGGGCTCTATTGCATGACAATATTAGCAAATAATATTAAAGGTTGGAGCCCTTCAAACTGAGCACCTCTGCTCTATGAGGCGCTTTTTTTTCCCCAACAAACTTCAAATTATACTGCTATTTCAATATTCCACTTCTGGCACTGCTTGGTTTCTTGGTTTTCAGATTACTTCCAGAAAAGCTGTAGACAGTGATTTTTTCTGTAGCTGTTTTGCTGCCTAATCCCCCTTGTGATCAGTGCAGATTTAAATACTGAAAAGGATTTTAGAAGATATTTTCTACTTATAGGTAATATATTTAAGATGGATGACATTGAGACATTTGTCTTTTGACATCTTCTTTGCCATATTTATTTGCCCTCTGAACTTCTTGCTTGGTGAATGCTGTAAAGAAGGTGCCACGAAGAACATTGTTTGTCTGTGGCTATGCCCTGCAGGACTGGCCAAACAAGATTCTTTCCCATTCAGGGGAAAGCTGTCAAGATAATTAACGTTTCAATTATTGACTGGAATGTGGCCTAGATTCCTTAACTGATGCATGGGACAAGATCTTGTTTACCTTAGTTTTTTGCTGATCTGAACCATGGCAAGTGCATTGTCCAGCCAACACTGCTATCATTTGAAGCGTATTTTTGGCACTATAATTGGACTAGTGGTAAAACGGAGTTTTGATTTTTAGCAGCTTTCCAACATTTTGCCTACTGCTTTTAAAGACAAAGGAAACGCAAAGGAGTCCAGACCAGGACTTTAGAAGGAAAAAAAGTGAACGTTGCATGTTAACATCTGAAAAGCTGGAAAATTGCCCTAATTACCATGCTCGTGTCAAGAGTGGCAGTGATGATGGCTTAAGGACAAAAGCAAGGCAAAAGGAGAGGTAGTAATATACCAGTAGAACACTTTTCTTTCTTTTTTTTTTTTTTTAGCAGGTGAGCCCTATTTTAGCTCTATGTGGCCTTATTTCACAAGTCTTGTGCGTATAAATTACAGTTGAGTCGTTAATTATGACATCTATTAGGCAGGCTTAAAACCTCATTTAGAGAAGTTCGTGCCCTGTGAATGAAAATAACTGGATAATGACCTGGCGCGTGTATCATTTTTAATCGTGTAGTCCTGCACCTTTGTTACCGTACGCCATTAAATACAGAATTATTAACTTCCTCGTTGTTTTTACTGTAAGAAACCATTCAGACTCATAGCCCTGTCCTCGCCAGGAGCTGCGTTGTAACCCTCTCTTCCAGGTGACGAGAAACGCAGAAAGTTCAGCTGCTCTCTCCTGACCCGCGAGAATTTGCAGCCTGCGCGGTGTCAACCGAATCCCCGGCACCTCTCCAGCCCCGGGCCCCGGGGAAACGCTGCAGCAGCATTTTGCAGTCACGGTGCCCTGCCGTGGGCAGCCCCGGCACCGCTTGTAGTAGAGGGACGGACGCTGCTCCGACCCACCCGTCGCGCCCACACCACGCGTCTGCCATCCCGCAGCCTCAGGCCTCCTCCTAATAGACCTTCTGCCTCCCTCCCCCGTTGCCAAGTGCCAGCGTGGCCATGAGGAGCGCGGAGGAAAAGCCTCCCCGAGACAGTCCCTCAGAAGCGCTCTGGGTCGCCGGTGAGGGAGGGCAGACAGTGACTGACGGCGGGCCACGCTCTGGCTGGCTCAGCGCCTCGGCTCCTCTCCGTGAGGGGAGAGCGGCCCGGGCCGAGGGAGGCTGCCGTGCTCAGGGGATCGCTCCAGCCCTTGACCGCGGGGCGGTTTCCCCCAGCCCGGGTCGGGGGTCGCTTACACCTGCCCCCCGCCCCTGCGGGCGGTGCGTCCGCGGGGCGCATGCGCGGCTGCTGCCCGGAGCCCCGCCCCGCCCCCAGGTTGGCTGAGGGGACGCGGTGCGGCGGCCGCTCTCACTGGGTTCGGCAGGTACGTGGTGGTGGGTCTGCGCGGACCCACCCGGCCCCGGTCCCGCTGGTGGAAGAAGGGGTGGCGGGGCCGCGGCTTCTCGCTAGACCCGACGCACCTGCTCGGCGCCGCGCTGCCGGGAGCTTGTTCCCGGGCGGGCGGAGCCGTCGCCGCCTGGGAGGGCTGCCGCTCCTTAGGGCGCGGTGGCCGGGCACCGGCGAGCTTCCCCGCAGGGGACTCGCCGGCTACCGCTGTGACCGCCCCGTTTGCGGGGTCGCGGTTGGGCTGGGAGAGCGGGGCGGCAGGTGGCAGCTCGGCCCGTCTGCCGCGGGAAGGCGCCGCTGACCCGGACGCCCCCGGTTCCGTCGGGGTTTGCGGCCGGCGGTCGAAGGGATGCGCTTGGCTCCGAGCGAGCCGCGGTCGAAACGGAACTGGGCAAGAGTAATTATCGGGTGTCGTCCCGAAAGCGTCGGGCGCCTCTGCCCCGGGAGGGCCGGCGGTGGACAAAGAGCCGTGACGCGCCCGGCTCACCGGGGACGGCCCTTCGGTGTCGTCGGGCCGGGAGGGGGGAAGGGCGTCCGGGCAGGAGTGGCAAAAATGAGGAGCGGGCAGTTGGGAGAAGAGGCTGATCTGCTGCTGGAGTCGTCTGCTCGCAACCATCCCGGCCGGTGGGGCGGGAGGTGCGGCAGGAGGTCGGGGAGAGCCGGGCCCCCCTCCACCGAGGCCCCGGGAGCAGCGCAGTTCGATAGCGGAGGCGAGTTTTACTTAGTGGGACTGCGGAGCTTCGTTCGCTTCTAGCGTTTCTGGTCGCTGTAGAGTCCTCGAGCAACACTGAGGTTAACACCCGGTCGCCGACTACTCTTGTGAACTCCACTAGGGATTTCGGTCAAGCCTCATTTCGTAACGCAGTTACGTTAGAGGGTACGGCTCGGTAAGGAAATTCTAGTTACAGGTTGTTTGCAAGTGATGAGCTGTGAGGAAATTGGTGCTGCCGAAGTGCTCCACTACTTCCCTGAGAGTCGCGGGTCTCTGGAAGCCGAACGCAGAGTGGTCGCAGCGTTCGTTAATGGTGTTGACAGATGCTGACAGAGCTACAGTGTTTATCGGTTTGAGGGTGTGTTGTTTGCAAATAGCGTGCTGAGCTTTGCGTTGTTTGGTTTGTTCGCAGTGATCATTTGCAAGCACCTTCTTAGGAGGTCTGCAAGCCCGTGATCTATAGAGCTAAAATAATTACTCTTCCCGTAACTGCCAAGTTATCAGCTTCTCTTTTGAAGCAGATGTAAGGTTATTCACTCTAAAAACATGTATTGGCAGCTGCCACCTGTTCAAATATTTGTATTCCTCAGTGAAATACGGGGCAAAACCTGAGGTCTTGTTGCTTTCGTATTTTTATTGTTGTTTTTATTATAGGTCTGTGAAATGAGTTCTGGGAAGGGTTAAAGTCAGGCCTTCTGTATTTGTGTCTTGGCAGTCATTCATCTGCTGTGCTTGGTTAACCTTACCTAGTGAGCAAAGAAGGATAAATAATTTACTGTTCTCATTATGCCTTTAATAAATAACAAATGGGAGTGCACCTTACAGCTGCAACTGAAATGCCCATCTTATGACACAATATTTAATAGGGATTTTTTTTTTTTCTTGTAGGGAAACAGTCACAATGAGCCTTTTGATTATAGACTGCAGCTATCTTCATAGCTTTTATTGACTTGATTTAAAATTCATGCAAAATGCCAGATGAGCTGGTCTCTCACTGTTCCAATTACGTGTATGGATTTTCCCAGAAAAGAAATGTGTACTTTGGATTTTTTTATTTTTAAAAGCCTTCTTAATATGGCATTTTAAAATCTTGTCTTATTCTGACTAAACTGAAATTGAGAGGGTCTTTAGGTCCAAGTCTTGGCATAGAGACTGATCAGGCTTAAACCTGAGATGGGGTTGTGAAGTTGTTTCCAAGATAAGGTAGAACAGTCTTTGCTTTGTCTTAACAAGAGTCTGCAAAGAGAATCATATTTGCAATTAAATTAACTTGGTCTGGAGAGTCTTTGTGAGCTGAACAGCATTCTTTGAATGTTTGTTTACAATAAAAGTTTGCAGTATTCTACCTTGCAAAGCACTGATTTTTTTTTTTTTCCTCTCTAGTAAGAGTTGTACTATCTGCCAGACTCAAAACCATGTTTATTTATAGGTTTCACAAGCACTTCATAAATATAGGTCGTTGAATCTTGGGAGCCTCTTGTTTCCATGAGGGAGCCACTTGCTGTCTGCACCTGTATTTTTCTAGTTGAAGGTGTCCTTATAATAAAGTTTCCAGAACTTTTTTCTCTAATTACCATATTCAGAAGAATGCAGGCCCAGTGGTGGGTTAATGCCAGTCCTTTTGAGGAACTGCTATTAAAAATCTGCTTTTCTATCCACTCCCAAGTTAATTGAAGCAGATGCTGGAGTCTAATAACTGAAGTCCTTGAAACTTTTACTGTTTGGAAGTCCTGCTGTGTGAACATGAAAACAGTGTAGCTAACAGGCAACTATTTGTTTGTAAATGCTAATTAGAATTTACTTCAAAATATTTGGAAACAGTAACTTCTTTTCTTCTAACTTAGTATGTTTCACTTGAGCAGGTAACTTCTGTTCTGTTGTAATGATTCTCTTTACTATTAAAGCTAAAAATGAGATTTTTTTTTTGATACCTGAAGTGTTTGGTGCTGTGTTACTTTTAAATAGTTAAGACATTGTTCAAAGCAGTCATCTTCAACCTGTCCTGTATTTAAAGGCAATCTCTGAAAGGTAAACTCCAGTTTGTAGTAGGTGGTTTTCAACAATACTGTTTGTTTTGGGTTTTACTGCTGTTTGGATTCCCTTGGAGAAAAAAATTACTACTTTTCAGGCAGCTTTTCAGGGTTTAGTTATTGACTGCTTTGATTCAGACAAGCAGCTGAACTTCTCTTAGAGTAATAACTGGAAAATCAGATGAAGTATTTTGGTTTGACAGCTGTTGAAAATGTTCACAGTTCTTGATTCCTGTTAGAAGCTATAGGAATGTGTGAAGCTGGCCATTGTAAACTGATTTATTTGTAGTGTGGTTTTGTTTAATATTAGATAAAATTACAGATTTGAGCATCATTTTGTCATTGAGCTCTGTGGGTATTCAAGTGGCACATTGGAGAGGTAATAAAAGGCCACAGCATTTTGACAGCTCCCATGAAATTTGTGTTATTTCCAGGTGGAAGTATAAGGAAATCAATTTGTTCTGTTGTTTCATCCTGATTTATTATAACACTTGAATTTTGTACATCATCTAAATGCATACTAACAACTAAGACCAAAATAATGATGTGTTTGGTAGGCACTAAAGCTCTTCCAAGCTTTCACTATATATTAGTATGCTACAAAAAGCATTAAGAAAATTCCTATTTTTGTTTAATAAATGTGCTGCCCTGAAATGTCAGAATATCAGCTTTGGTAGTGTACCCTGCTTCTGCATGCTAAGTGAGAATTAATGGTAGGGAAGAAAAAAGTTTTGAATGGAAGTGTTTTGCACAGATGGTGTGCTTATGAGTGCCCATTTGACAGGCTATGGGAAAAGTTGAGCTGAGTGACTTGATTTTTCAGCTCTTCCAGGAATAACTTGGAGCTTGTTTTCTGGTAACTGAGGAGTTATGCATGGATTTATTTACTCATAAATCTTTAAGCTGAGATTTATATTTAATGTATAAGCATGGTGATAATATTTAAAATTCCATAATCTTTTTTTTTTTGGCTGTAAAAACAACTGCAGGATAAAGGAAGATTAGGTGGAAAAGCCATAGGAAAGGAGTGAAGTGGAACATTTCTCACAGGAGTAGGAGTGTGTAGGGAGAATAGATTGATTTTTTCTTTGTTTTTATTTTTACTAACTTACTGTGCTTATCATAGATTGATGTGATGGTCCAGAGGGGGAGCTAGAAATACATGTGAACATTTGGAAGATAATAAGAGGCTTGTCAGAATTTTTTTCTGTGTGAGCCATGACTTTCTGCACTTCATAACACAGCTGAATTTGTGCCAGTTATCATAAAGCTGTAGAATGATGCAGCTTTGAGCCTGTTGCTTGCTTGATGTACAGTATTTGGTCCAGATAGCCCTAAGATTTGTACAGAACATAGTAAAATACATCAAAAATTGTCATTTTTTTTCAGAGCTTTTTTAAAATAGTTTTTGTTTGTTTTAGTTGTGAATCAGTTTTGGATTAAAAAAACCCAACAAACCTCCTATAGAAAATTTCAGCACTGAAGTTAAGCTGTTAGACATAAATATTTTCTTTGCATTCTAATAATGTGATTATTTAATGCAGGGTTTCATATGATGAGGCTTTTATTATGGCCAGTGACCCCTTGGAAGGCTTCCACGAAGTGAACCTCGCATCTCCTACCACTCCAGACCTCCTTGGGGTGAACGAGCCGGGGACTCAGGACCAAACTACCTCACCCAGTGTCATCTACAGACCACATCCCTCCGTTGTGTCCTCTGCACCAATCCAGCCTAATGCTTTAAATGTTTCTGACCTTCCCACACAACCTGTATATTCATCTCCCAGGCAACTGAATTGTGGAGAAGCATCAGGTGTCAGGTAAGTTCTTTTTATTGAAATCGCTGATGTTTGTCGCACATAAATTGTTTGCTAAAGATGTAATTTTAATATTGCTTACAATGTTGTCATATTAAATTGTGTACATAGTGGTGCATTCAACACTGCTACTGCGATTTCTAAAAGATTTTTATCTTAATGTATTGTATAAATAAAAAATATATCACTCTCTTTACAGCATCAATGTTACCGACGCAGTACTTTGTTCTACCTCTGGACCCCAGGGTGGGTCATTCAATCACAGTAATTCCAGAAAGGAGAGCAATAACGTAGAGAGAGAGTTTTTGCAGGGTGCTACAGTAGCAGATGTTGCTGAAGGAAATGAAGATATTTTTGGGTTGAGTACAGACAGTTTGTCTCACTTACGGAGCCCATCTGTACTGGAAGTAAGAGAAAAGGGCTATGAACGATTGAAAGAAGAACTTGCAAAGGCTCAGAGGGTAAGGCCTGTTGTCTTGTCTCCTCCTGCTTTTTCTCTCTTCATAGTGGTTTTAGTATTGGAGAGTGATAGATGGGCCAGAAGGTGCTGTCTGAGTCTTCTACTTACAGAATGATGAGGATGTAATTGTTTTATGTGAAGTCTTCTGAATGTGTGCAGTGCTCTAGTCTTAGAATTATTCCTTGATAATGTTTGGTTTTTTTCTAGTGCTGCTGCCACTTAACCATGGAAAGCTTTTGCTGGTTAAACAGGCTGTTCCTTTGAAATGTAGACTATTCTTTCATTCTGGTATTTGAGAAGAGGAGTAATTTTCTGTCCTTCCATTGTTACCATATAAGTATTTATAGATGCTGATTATATAGCTCTTGAGTCTTCTTTCTCCTGGAGTATAGAAGTATAACATGTGCCATGGAATATAGAAATGCTTTAGAACAGGGGTACTTGAGATGTTTCATAGGGGAATTTCTGCTTAGGAAAGCCACAATAAAGATGTCACTGCTGCTTTTCAGAGTGCTGCTCTAGCACACTTCAAATTGAATATGGATACCTTTGAAGACACTGTGGCTTAATTTGTTAATATTTGTAAAGCGCTTTGTCTTGTTTGGATGGATGGTGCTATATAAATGCAAAGCCATTATTTCTCATTTCAACATCCCTCTGTGCTTAAACTTTGGAGTAGATCATGCTATTTGTACCTGTGGCCTTTCCTGTCCTTCACATGATTCCATTCTTTAGATTTCAACTCATCTTACCTTGTTTGAACTTGTTTTCCTCTGTTTGTTACCTCATCTCGTTGAATGCAGTCATCGTTTCTGTGGTAGTTGAATTTGTAACTTAAATATAGATTCTGACATCCCTTCTGTTGACTGTTTTATTGCTGAGTAGTTGCTTCTTTTGCCAATGTGTGTGTTTGCTTAGCATATGACTGCTGAAAGGAAACGTTAACCTGAGCTATTTTTAAGGACCCTGCATGTGAATATAATTGTTATAGTTAAACTCAGAACCTTAAAGTAAGAACAAATTAAAGTTTAAACTTCAGAAAAACTTCCAGCTCCTGACAGTGCACCAAAGTACAGCTAACATAGTTGGAAACAACAACTCAAATCTGCTACTGTTACCTTGGAATTATCTGAAATTTTTATTCTGGTGTATACCACTTCAAAATATTTCCTATTTCACTGAGAAAATGAATAATATGTATGGTGTGTACTTGTTAAACATTAAACATGGTTCCTGAAGAAATTATTCAGGAAGATTTTTATTTTTTTTTTCCTTACCATTGTGCACACCTTGCATTTCTTAAGACCGCAGATTTCACTTCTCAAGATGAACAGCATCTCTGGAAAAATTGTTAAAATACAAAAGTTTTTCAAAAATTTGTTTCTTGATGAAAGGAAATATACTTTTACTTCAGTCTAGATTGGTTGCAGAACCAAATCCTGTATAAGACCTGAAGAAAGGTGGGTCAGACATTCAACACCTGGGCCCTTATCTCCTCTTGTCTCTATACATTTGCATTTTTTCTGGCCATATTTGGGTCGAGCTGTGTCACTGAAGGTAGATCAACCACAGCAGATAAACACCTGAGAGAACAGTGGTGGCATTTTGAGAGATGGTATTTCTGGATGTGCAAGTTTAGTGGAGTCTTTGCAAAGGAATACCTTTTGTTTTCTTTAGACCTGAATTAACCAGCATGTTGCATGCATTTTGGATAGCTTGCTTGGACTTTCTGAGCTGTGGCAGTTAGTCATATTTTCCTTGAATTTTTCTGTGAGTAGTCCCTGAAGTTATTTCCTCCTCAGACAATGATGTTCTCTGTTACTGCAGAGGGAAATGTAGGTTTCTGTGTTGATGTTTTCTCTTGGAGTGTTTTGATTATCAGCTGTCACTCATGGTTAGCTCCTTTCTCTGATGAGGGAAGAGCAACCTACCAGAGATGTTGGTTTCAAGTACTGTATTTGGGTTGAGAATGAATTCCATGCATCCCACGACTGTAGTAAGATCTGTAGGCTTGCTGGTAACAAACCATGTTTGACTTTTTGTAGTGGAAATCTGAATTATTGGTGTTTCCCTAGGGCAGTGAAATGGAGAGGGATTTTTTTCCACACTGATATAGTGAATCTTGTGAAAGAAGTGATAGTTTAGAATTATTACAAATTTCAGTCCAGTTTAAAAACATTGTCCTGTTTTGAGGACTTTGACAAACCTGATCCTCAGATCCAGATTTTCCTTTTAAAGGCTGAAATTTCTTAGAACTAAACCAAGTGTTAAAATTTGATCTCTTGTCCTCAGATCTTGTGTGTTGATAGAGGATTTGAAGTAGATTCTTTCTTTTTTTTTCCCCCCCACTGTTCTGCCTGTATCAAAGAATGCTGTGTAACAGGCTATTGCTGTTATTACAGTGCTTCTTGTCAGACTAACACTGGAGGTTAAATCTCTATTTTTCCACAATCATGACATTTTAGAACTCTTAATGGGTTAATGAATTAATAGCTCCACAGTAACAAACTACCCAGGGTTTCCATTAGTACTATACAGTACATTCAACATTTTAAATATACTGCTGTCATTTGCTTATAAGTTAACAAACAGTAAAAACAAGGATGCTCCAGAACAAAATCCATACCAGAGCTCCACTGAAGAGTATGCTTTGAGGCTTTTGTAAAGCAAAATTGCAGTTAACTGTAAGGCCACTGGCTTGTGGTCGTTAAGGATGGGTTGGTTCTCTGATGGTGTTTTAGCAGTTCCATGCTCTCTGAGCAATAAAAGTTTTCAGTTTCCACACCTCTGATGCTGTTGTAGTGTGTGCAGAAATTTTCTCAGGCTAGTAGACTACATGAAAGCAAAACAGCAGCATTTTCACTCACTGTAAAATTATAATTCAGTAGTCTGTGAAATGCTTTTTTATCTGAAAACATGCTCTAGACCTTCTCTTACATTAAACACTCTTGTAAATGGAGTTTCAGTGGACAAGTTATTATGTAGCTTGTTGAACTTGGGTGTTGAATTAAGACCAGGAAGATAGAAAGGTATTCTAATAAAAATACCAACTTTTTTTTACAACTTCAGAATTAAACAGTATCCTATGGTTTTGATTTTAGGTGCTATCTGTAGAAAACTCTTAATTCTTTCCTCAATCTTCTGCATCTACCTCTGACTTGGTTAAATTGCTGAACTAGATGCAGAATGATTTTCTTTCTAGAATTTAAAATACAGATGTTTTTGAAGCAGTAATTTGCATTCCTTATCTCACCAGTTCTTTCTAAAGACCTTCGTTATAGTCCGTTTTGAAGATCAAAGTGAAGTTAGCAGTAACACAACTCTTTGGTATAGGATTTTGTTTCAAACTTTTAGGTCTTTTTCCATTCAAGTTAAATATTTTTACTGCCACCTTTAACTGTGTGTTGTGCTTTACCATAGGTCATTTTTCTCAAGTTACTTTTCCGGAACACTGGTGTGGGAAGGGCTGCAGCACTGATAGTCCAGCATGTGCTGTTGGCTTTTCTGCCTCTATTATTTTGTATGGCTGGGAAATCTCCAGTAATGCCTTTAAGTCCCAGGCAGTATTAATGTTTCTAATAACTACTAAGCTTCTTGCTTTGGGCACTCCTTATTTCTGACCTGCTTTAAAAAATTGAGCTATTAAACTTGCTTGGCAAAATAACGTGTTACATTGTGCTCCTCTTGAATCATGTCATGGAAAGTTGCCCAGTGTGTGACAAATCTAGCTAAGCATAGTAGAGTACCTAGTGTTGTCTCCTTGTTTTCATTAAGTGGCTTTATTTGTCTATCTCAATTTTCATGTAACCCCCTCCATATCTTTTCAGTTGTAGGCAAAACTGTAACGATCTTACTTCATCTCTTGGTAGTGGTAGCCCCAAAATGAATCCAAGGTTGTTCTCTTTTCATTGTGAGTTTTATAAATTTTGGCCTGAATACTAATATAACCCCATTTTAAGATGTATTGGCTTGTATATAGCTTTTACCTTACAAGCCAAACATAATATATTGATATATTATCTGCATTTATAAGAACACATGCAACTTGAGCTTTAAGCATTTTGCATGAGAATCTTTTCTTTCTTTATTAGAAATATATTTTATAGGGGGTATAACTTAAGCAGAATTTATTACATTTTGTTTTCCCTCTCTTTAATCTTTTTCCAGTAAATATTTTTTCTCTTTGGCTTTTTGTATTTCTTTTTCCTTCTCTTCCCTCCATCTGTAGATTTTTCCTTCAGGTTTTTGTTTGTTGTGTGGTGGTTTGTTTTGTTTGGTGGTTGTTGTTTTGGTTGCTTATTGGGTGTTTTTTGGTTTTGTTAGCTTTTTTTTGTTTGTTGATTTAGTTTGTGTGTGTGTGTGTGTGTGTGTCTGTCGGGTTTTTGTTTGGGGTTTTTTGTTTGTGTTTTTTTGAGAGATAGTTTAACATAGTAGCTTGTGAGTAAGAACTGATTATTATTTCAGAAATACCATGTTTGGAGAAAAAAACCCACATAATTTAAGTCAGAGCTTTCAAAATAGTTAAAGTGTCTCATGTGGACAGCAAAAAGAAAATCAAAATACCAAACTTACTATACTAAAAACCAATTTACAATGTCCAAAATTAGGAGCAAATAGAAGGGAGAAATAATGCCTTCGATACTAAATGAGTCTAGAACAAGTCCTTAAGTACTTGTTGAATTTAGGCCCTGAAGTCAAAGAGGACCCTTCATCTTAGAGAAAAATCTATTGACATTTTCACTGCAGAAATTGAGAGCAGGACCTAATAATTGTCCACATTGTTGTGTCCAAGTGTTTCCCAGTGTGTAAACTGGTGAGAAATGCCCCCCCCCCCCCTCCAGAGACACAGGGGAGGCCGCCAATTAGGCCTTTGTCACTCCAGTGACCCCCTGGAGTTTTCTGGGCAGCTGTTGACTGGTTTCTGGAGGTTTTCCAAGTCACTGCAGGCTTGGGTGCTGCATTTCAGGAGTGATGGTGTGTGATAGCCTGCTGGGAAAAGGGAGGAAGGGCTAGAGGGGATGGGAGGGGACTTAAGGCCAAAACAGTGCTTGAATGGTCTGGATAGGCCATCTGCTTTTTTCTGCCCATCCTTCTCTTTAATGAAAAAAATTCTGTGATTTAATGGTTGGGGAAGGGGAGAGGAACTTTTCCTTCAAGATGCTTCTCAAGCTTTTCATACTTTGCTTCAAATTACCCCATTTTCCCTTCAGACTTGTGACAGTACAAATGAGATTGGGCATGTGTAACCCTTGTACTACCAAATCTGGTTTTAGTGACTTACTGAAAAATAGTATAGTCTGGCCTTCACTCAAATTGTAGTGGTGTAGACAAATAACACTTAGGATTTCATTGCATTGCTTTAATTAATAGATCTGCATAAACAAGAGCCAAGGATTGGCTTAATTGCTTCTAGTGTTAAAATTAATAAATTGAAAAGCTTTATTTAGCAAAGGTTTTATGTTCCTCTGAATATTTTTCTTTTTCTCCCCCCTTTCTGTGGTATTAGCTTTAAAAGGCCAAATTACTAATCTAAGTCAGAATAAATAACTTTCAATTTTCCATAGGAGCTGAAGTTAAAAGATGAAGAATGTGAAAGGCTTTCTAAAGTGCGAGATCAACTTGGACAGGAATTGGAAGAACTTACAGCTAGTCTGTTTGAGGTTTGTTGGAGTCTTCGATGTGATATACTTAAAGGAAGCTGAGTCAGATGTTTTATGTAGAATTAGTGTATTATATGCTTAATTTTTCTGCCATAAGCTTATAAAGGGATTTGTTTCCTGAAGACCTGGGTGTGTGGAAGTAGAGGCTTAAAAGCAAGCAGTAGTCTTTTTGCTTAGATGAAAGAGACCTTGCTGAGCTTGTCAGTCTTTCTAGACACAAAACAAGAAGGCAAGGAAAATATATTAGAAAGCTTAAAACTATTTAGGCTTACTTTTTGGCATGAGACAGCTTCTCTCTGACAACAAGGCTATCTAGATAAGGGCTAAATTTGGGGTTGCCATGGTGACCAAAAAAACCCCCACCATAATTCCAGATCAATGGAGGTAGCAAGTACATAACTTAGCCATGCTTTCAGCTTCCGAATTTTTGTGTCTGGTAGCATGCTACTCCCACAAACCTGAAAACAAACATTAATAGTGAGTGATGTACCAGGGTGGTGGAACCTACTTACCAAGGAAGAAGCATCAAGTGGGACCTTTCCATTTGAGAAAAAGACAGTAGTGCCAGCAAAGATTGTGAGCTTTTATTACATAGAAAAAAAAAAAAAAAGTTTTTAAATCCATTTTTGAAACAGAATAAGTTTTAATTTTTTATAGGAAAAAAA